>ML878160.1:0-11415 GCA_009831015.1 Picea engelmannii
GCCTCACCTTCTAGATGGATTTTCTCTCATATCAGGATTCCCAAGTCACATCTTAAGTTAATTTGTGTGGATGGTGTGTTTATTTTCTTGTTTCTTTCATTTTAGTTTCAATCATTTCCATAATTTTGACTTCTACACTCGTAATAATAAATCTAAAATCTAAGGTAATAAACTGCATACTAAAAAATTTCAAAGTATTATTGGATCTACTCTAACAAATTTTTCTATTGGAATATCCACAACAATTTCTAGATCAGATTGGCATTAGAGCCGTTTTTGTGGGAAGGGGGAGTTTTGTGGGAAGTTGTGGGATCTAGGAATTGGCTTAAGAAGGAAGTCTCATGACCCTAGCCATGGTAGATAAGTCCAGTCATAAAAATCCTTGGGATGAGGTAGAGGAGATATTTTCAAAGCTAGAAGAACAACTCATTGATATCTCTCATGACATGGCCCTCCTCACGGTGACTCTAGTGAACAAGTTTGGACCTTTTAGAGAGGTTGGTGGCTCTAACTCAAAAGTTGGATCGATGAGAAATTTCAATATATAATGAAGACCCAAGAAAGGAGCCAAAAAAAGATCCAGAGAAAGAGAAACCAAGTTCTAGTGTCATCACTCCTTCACAATATTTGTTTAAAATGGAAACAAAAGTTGATGTCAAACCTTACCAAGGTGAGATTGATGCTATTAAGTCGAATCATTGGTTGCAACACTTAGAAATTTAGTTTAGTGTCCATAACATAGAATAAAAGCACAATATTTCATTTTCTTCGATTAAAATTAGAGGGCCATGCTTTAACCTAGTGGGAAATCCACATGAAGACACTTAGGCTGGAGGGTGATCCCCCAGTAACTAAGTGGGAGGTGTTTAAAACCCTTATCAAGTCCTAGTTCTACCCTATTGGGTACATAGAGTACCAATGGATCTGTTGGCATCACTTTAGGTGGAGGCAAGGACAAAGTGTGCAAGAGTACACCACCAAGTTTAGAAAAATGGAAATTATGTTAGGTATATCTCCCAAGAACCCAAGCATACTCTTCAAGTATCTTGGGGGTCTACACAATAAATTATGGAATCGAGTGATTCTCTTTAAACCTATGATAGTTGATGAGGTCTATGTGCAAGCACAACACTTGGAGAATATAGGAAATAAGAAAAGATAACCAAGTTGTTCCAAATAGAAATACCACTACAATGCTTCCAAGGAGGGGAAGAAGAAGTGGAAAGGAAAGGAAAAGAAGACAATAACCATTGCACATCAATGCAAGGATCCAAACAACCATTACAACCATTTTAATATTGATAGTCACATCAAAGAGAAGTGTTGGAAGCTACATCCAAAGTTGAATCTAATGAATTGTAATATGGATGCCAAAAATAAGAACCTATTGGCCATGGATTCAGGCAACTTGAGTAGCCTTCATCACAAGGAAGAGAAGGATATGACTAAACTCTTACATATTAATATCGAGGTCAAGAAGACAAAGGTGGATGTTGTATTTGATTATGATTCATAGTCCAACCTAATAGTAGAATATCTAGTCAACAAGCTTGGATTGGAAGTTCATGATCATCCTAACCCATATCCATTGGGATGGGTAAATAAGGATGTTGAGCTCAAGGTCACTAAATAGTGTAAGATGAAATTTTTGATAAGTGTAGACTATATTGATGAAGTGGAGGTAGATGTAGTACCACTTGATGTGTGTGGTGTAGTGTTTGGAAGCCCATACATGTACAAGAGGGATGAAATCTTCATGATGAGAGAAAACCAATATCACATGACTAAGGATGGGAAGTCTTTCATTATCGATGCACATAAAATTAAATCCAATATCTATCTGATAAGTGCTAACTAAGCCAATAAATTGATTAGTTCTAGTAGGAAGTTTGTATTACTTTTCTTAAGAGAGAATCAACCAAGCAATGAATTAGTAAAAGTAAAGGCATCTTTGGAGGAATGTACTAAATAGAAAAAACATTAGTTGGAGGAGTTGTTGCAGGAATACAGAGAAGTGTTCAAGAGCATAAAGGGATATCACCCAAGAGGGAAGTGGAGCATGAGATACAGTTGTTGCTTGACTCCACATTGCCAAATAGGACTATCTGGACAAAATGTCTTGGAAGCAAATGGAGTGAAGAAACAGTTGTAGCAACTACTAGAGTAAGGAGTAATTTGACCAGGCACCTCACTTTGTGGGTCACCCATCATCATAGTCCCTAAGAAGGATGGGAATTCGTGATTACAAAACTTTGAACCATAACACTCTTAAGAATAAATAACCTTTGCCCAAGATTGTTGATTTGTTAGATTAGTGGCAACATGCCAATTACTTCACTAAGTTGGATCTCAAATCAAGATACCACTAAGTATGAGTTAAAGAAGAAGACACCTATAAGACAACCTTCAAGACAAGGTAATTCCTTTTGGTGGAGTCCAACTACATTTTTGGTAATGCCTTTTGGTTTATGTAATACACCAACTACATTTATTCATTTTATGAATGATGTATTGCATCCCTTTCTAGATTCATTTGTGAAAATGTACTTAGGTGATATATTGTTTTATAGCTCTTCCTCGGAAGAGCATATCACACATCCCGTGTAGGTGTTGGAGACTCTAAAAAAACATCAACTACTGGCCAACCTTAATAAATTGTGAGTTTGCTCAACAATCACTAGTGTATTTGGGGTATGTGATTGGTGGAGGGGAACTCAAGATAGATCTCACAAAGAGTGAGGACATCCTCAAGTGGCTAGTTCCTAATAATGTCATTGATGTTAGGATATTTGTTGACATAGTGCAATACCTATGGAAGTTTATAGAATCCTTTTTAGTTGTATTTTCACCACTTCATGCTATAACAATCAGTGGTAAGTTTCTAGTGGGGAAAGAATCGATAGAAGGATTTCAGTGAGATAAAATAGAAGATCAGTCAAGCACCAATTATTGCATTACCTAATTTGTAGACTCCTATTGAATTTGGATATGGATGCAAGTGGATAGGCTATGAGAGTGGTCTTCATGCAAGGAGTTAGGTTGTTATGTTATCATTCTGAAATGTTTCATGGTGGAGTCCTAAGCTACCCTACGTATGATAAGGAACTCTAAGCCATGGTTCAATCTATCAAGAAGTGGAAGCATTATTTGATGGGAAAGGAAACCATTATCCACATATATCACTAGCCATTGCAATATTTGCAAGCCCATAGTAAGCTTCAACAAACTAGACACTACAAGTGGATGGGGTTTTTGCAATAGTTTCATCTAGTCATCAAATATAAGAAGGGAAACACTAATAAGTTGGAATGCATGCTTTCAAGGCCACCCACATCCAATATTACAGCTTTGGGAACTCTTATGCACTTGGGGACTTTTATTCATGATGCATACGAAGAGGCATACATGGAAAATGAGGACTTTCAAGAGGTGTTTTAGCAATTACATGGCCAAATTCATGTAGAAGAAGGTGACGGTAAGGCCAACTATCATCTCCATATGGGTTTTTTTAAAACCTAGACAAGCTCTATGTTCCTTGAGGTGAAATATTGCAACTTATCAACGAGGCTCACACCTCCAAGGCTGCAGGACATTTTGGTGTTGGGAAGATAGTTGCCAATGTACATAGTATGTTTATTGGCCCAAAACGCAAGAATATGTAGCTCAATTGATTAAAGGATGCATACTTTATTGTACCAAAAATCCTAGTAATGGAGAGAAAGGTTTATACCATTCCTTACATGTACCCACTAAACACTGGGATATCATCTCCATGGATTTTGTGGGTGGTTTTCCAACAAATAGGAAGGGATGTGACTATCTATTTGTAGTAGTTGATAGGCTCAACAAAATGTGCATTCTTATGCCTTGTAAAAATACCATTAAAGGACAAGAAGTAGCAAAAATGTTCTTTGAACAGGTCTGGGTGTACTTTGGGATACCAGGGAGCACCATCTCAGATAGGGATAGAAAATTTCTCAATGCCTTTTGGACTGCACTTTGGGAGAAGATAGACACCAAGTTGAAGAGATCTACAACTTTCCATCCATGGATAGAAGTAATCAACATGATATTTGGTTCATCTTTTGAAGGAATTAGAAGCATCTAAAGACTTGGGATGAAAATGTGACTTATATTCAACAGTTTTATATCAAAGCAGTCCATACTTCTACCACTAAGTCCCCTTTTCAAACTTTCTTTGGGTATTTTCTTCCTTCACCCTTGGATGTTGTATATGGATAGGAAGGTGGAGTGAAGGAAGACATCATAGGATATTAAAAGCAGAAAAAAATGTTGAAAAGATTAGGTAGATCCATTTGCAAGTACAAGAGACATAAAAGAAGTCATAGGAAAAGTACAAGGCCCGACATGATTAACACAAAATTGAGAAAACATTCAAGGTGAGAGACAGAGTTTGGTTTCATTTGAACAAAGAAAGACTATAGGGTCTTGGTAAGAATATCAATGATATGCGGTATGGTCTTTTTGAAGTATTGCAGAAGGTGGGTGATGGTGCCTATAGGTCTAGTCTACCCCCATATATGTGCATTTACTCGGTAGTGAATGTGGAAAATCTAAAACTCTATGAACCTTTCGTGTTGGATCAGGAAATTGAGGAGTAGATCCTACTTGCCATAGATGACTTAGAACCAAAATCTTAGGAAAATTTAGCAGAAGATATAGTTTTATAGAAGAGGTACATAACTACTAGGCAGAGGTAGCATGAACTCTGGCAAGTGGGGTTAAAAGGGAAACTTCCAGGCAAGGCCAAATGGTACTCTAGGGAGAAGGTAGAGGAAAAAAGTCCTCACCTCATACAATAAAATATTTTGAGGACCAAAAGCCTCCCTAAATGGGGAGGTATGATCCATAACGGATCATTTTATAACTCGTCATTTATCTTGGTACTTTTTGGGTGGAAAAAATGGAGGAGTTGGCTTGCAGGGCCCATTTTAGGGGAAGGTCCCAATTTGGTGATTTGGGGTCTAAAACTTTCCAAAGCTAGTTTGAGGCATCAAATGACACTTTTTTGGGTCAAATTTTGTGAGAATACCCCCTGAGCCCCACGACGTTGTTCTACACACCCAAATCTTTCCAACAATGTGAAAATCACCTCCATCGAAGTTTGTATGTGGAAGTTATGCCTCCCACAAGTTGACCTACCCTATTGACCATCATGGTATTTAATGGATGTGTAATGTCCCCATTTTTAGGTTCCCCTATTCTGCATTTGGAGATGATTTCTGAGGCTTGTCAGTGAAGAAAAGGGTAGTCAAGGGGTTTATTTAATGTCACTTAGCTATGAGATGTTATATTTCTAAAGTGAAATTAAGTAAAAAGGTAATAAAGTGACTTTAGAATAATTGTCACTTAGACATTAGTAAAAGTGAATTTAATCTTTAAGTGAAAATTAAAAAGGGGAATAAGGATCATGTTGATTTAGTCAAAAAGGGAAAGTTCTAAAAGGGCATGGAGGAAGAATAAAAGGAGGGGTAGTGCTTCACTTTGGATTATGATTTGGATTTGATCTCTTATTGGAGTGTTCTTATGAACCAATGTTTTCATTGGGGTTTTGGAAAAACCCTTCCATTGTGGTTTGGTTTTGGTGGTGCAATATCCAACCAAGCTAGACAAAGAGGATGATTCATCTAGGATCTTCACTTGAGCTTCATCTTGTGTTTTACATCATCTTGGAGAGGGTTTGGAGGTTAGGAGTAACCTTTTTGTAGTTTGGAGGAGGAAGCTTCATCTATTGGGGAGGCCATGGAATTATTCCAGGTTTTGGCTTGAAATTTGTGTGTTTTCATTGATTGTATTATAGTTGCCATAACAAGCTTAGAGATTGTATTGTTGTTGGGGTTTTCATCCATAAATAAAATTCCCATTTTGTCTCTTATATTTTATGTGTACTTAGATTGCATACAATGTGTTTGACGAAAGTAATAAGTATGCAAATTATTTGTAGGAAGTTGTCATTCAAGATTGTAGCATAAATAGTATATGAATGCTAATTGTTTGATAGAAGTACACAACCAAAAACATAAAAAAATGTACAATAAATCATTAATATCCTAGCCTAGTAGATTGGGGATATTATAGTGGTATCAGAGTTGGTGATATTGCCAGCCTGTGATTACATGAGGCTATTCTCACCATTGTTGGAGAGTTGATCCCTATCTAGAGGTATTACTATCATTCTTGAGCATCAAACCCGAGGTATTTGTGGCAGCTAATTCTCTAGGTAGTAGATCAAGGGTTACAATGGTCATCTTCTAACAAGAGGGCCGAGTTCTAGTTGTGAAGGCCAATTTTATTTATAGAAGGGTTGATTTTGTGAAGTGTGGGACAGATTTATTATTGCAAAGGCCAAGTTCTTGATAAGAGGGCCGAGATCTAATGTAAGGATCGAGTTACTTTAGAAATAGATTAAATCTTCATTGGGCAGACCAAAATTTATTGAGAGAAGGTTGAATATCCATGGAGGAGGGCACATTGCACCTGTTGGCTCGAGTTATTTCCTTTGTTGGTCAAGTTCAGTGTTGAGGGGCCATGATTCTTTGAGCTGGGCAAGTATTCTAGAGGAGGAGGTCGGTTCTTTGCAACAACATATTAGGAAGAGGCCAATCCTCATTGCTAGTGGGCCAATTCTTAGTGGAAGAGGGCCATGATTATTCCTAGGGGGGCAAGTTCCACTTGGGGTTGATTTTATTTGAGCAAGAGGGTCATATTTCCCCATAGGGGTCGAGAATTCACTTGGGATGAGTTCCTTTGAGTAAGGGGGACCGAATCTCCTACAAGAAGACTACATAATCAGTAAGGGGGGCATAATATATTATTTGGGGTTGAGTTTACTGCTTTGACCGAGTTCCTTCAGCATCGAGACAATTTCCTCATTGTTGGGACTGTATTCCTTTGTAGCTGAGCCAATTTGATGTTGGAAGGAGGTGATATTCATGCAGAGGGTCGAATGGTTATAGGGGGCGGCCATCTTTCAAGAAGAGGCCAAGTTTTCTAACTATTTGGGTTGATTTTTCTCACAACAGAGCCATCTTTCTCCTACGGAATATGTTTGTTGATTTTTGTTGGGTATATTCTTTGTGGGAGATGATTTGAAAAACATTTGTTTGCTAGCATTGTAACATGTCAGAACTTTATAAAAAAATCAGGTTCTGTGTGGTATTCCTTTGTTGTTTAGTGACATTGCTTGTTATTTTTGTTGGTACCTTGTTATTATACTTGTGGAAAATGAAATGTGGCATGAAACCCTCAAATATTCCTTGAAAATACATAAAAACAAACCCAACAACAACTCATGTGTATAAAAACAACAACAAGAGGGCATTAACAGAGGTTTGAAGGTAGGTTGTCAAGTGCTTGACAAAATTTCCCTACCAATAATAAACATGTAGCGACATAAAAATACTTTTGCAGTGATTTTTGAGGGGTGAGTTATGAACAACAATCACTAAGTCTTATAGTAGTCCTTGACAAGTTTATATCAGATTTCCTAGCGATGCAATGATTTAAGAAGTTGGGTACAAATCAAGAACTCATGGCCAAAATTTTGAGGGAGATAGCAACAATTAAATACATGCCTTACTACCAGGAGTATTTAGCATCAAGGGAGGATATTTGTGCAACTTTGTCCTTTCAAGGCTATTACACCATCAAGTACAGAAGTTGGACCAAGGATTTGGACAAGGATTCCTTTAAAGGCATAGGGAAAAAACTGAAGAGAGATTAGCATGAATGACAGGTGGAGTATCATGCATCTAACCATGTTGAGGATGTGTGCATAGAAGAAGAGCAAATACCAACCTATGATACACCATTAGAGATAATCGATGAGGATGATGACACTAGTGCATTGGATGGGTGTACCTATGATGAAATTTTCAAATCAACAAAAGATGAGGATGCAAAATCTTGTCCTACTTGTATTGACTATGAGGAAATTCTCCAATTAGCCAATGTTGAGGATCCAACATCTTTATCGTTGTATGACACTCATGATGAGGGGGGTTCAAGCATGATAGCACCATATCCCATTTATGATGCCTATAATGACAAGGGCATGACTCTACCTCAACACGACGATGAAATGGAACAAAGACCCCTAGCATTGCAAGGGTTGGAGGACCAAGTATTGGTCACAAAGGAGCATATTGTACAAGTATTGAAAAGGGAAAATGGTGCTCATAGATTCATTGAAGATCTTATGTAGAAAACTTAGATGTAGGAGAGACAAAGAGGAGTTGCAGATGGAGTCACTAGTACCCAATTCTGCATCATCAAAGAAACACTAGAATAGATGAAATCAGATTACTTGTAGTTGTTCATGGATATGGACCTTGATGTCAAGTTCGTTGAGGAGAAGGAAAGGGAGGTTGAGGAGATTTGTTACCAGTTGAGTTTGGCATGCTCTTCATCATTGACAGTTTCAGAGACTCCATCATATTTGGCAGCCATGACACATGAGGACATGAGTGCCACCCATGATTTGAGGGAGGAGCCACTTGTGACGATATCGCACGAGGAGCATTCAAAGTTGCAAGTGCTTGAGGAGAGATATGAAAAAAAGGGTTTTGACGATGCTCTTGATTTGCACTGTGGGAATCATGAGTCATTTCTTTTGGACAACCCACTAAAGGATCAAGGCTTAGCTATGGAGGAGGTAGTTGAGCACATTCCTTGTGGACCAACACGAAAGGAAATATATACATACATGGATTGGATGGATAGGTACATGACATACACATAAATACTTGGGGATACAAGTTCAGGCAACATCAGTAGAGTGGTGGACACAGTAGTGCCTATAGGATGCAGGATGGGACAAGACGATTCAATGATTGGAAGCAATGTAAAAGGGTTTCCATTGGAACATGGTAGTGTATGGTGGAGTTTTTGGGCGTTTCTTCCAGGGAGACCTCCTAAAATATTCTTCGAGCATACCGAGTTGATCTAGGCTCTATTGGACTGGTTCATTGAGGGTTCAGCAACATGCATCATGGGTGGTGGACTTCCAACTTGGTGGTGGGATCCTGGCATTCATCAGAGTGACAAACTACTTCAGATGATGAGGATGATTGACAATGTCGTGTCAATGATTGGTCTTTTTCATTGTGGGGGTGTTGTGAGAGGGGTTTTTGAACTTTGTTCTATATGGTGAGGTAGATTCTCCCTCACGATACCCATAATTGAGTCTATCCATAGGATGGAAAACTTTGACTTCACTGAGATGCCTAGGAGAGACATGATCCAGGATAGTGAGTTCAATCCTTTCAGGGATCTCATATTGGGGGTCCAGGAGTGGAGAGCGCAGTGTGAGCATGGTGATCAGATGGTTATGACCAGAGGGGTGCAACATCAACATGATGGTTCCTCGCGAAGATTAGCTTGGGACCCTGGGACTGCATGTTTGACAGCTCGACAACCGATACAGATGAGATGGCCGATTCTCACTTTTTGGAATTTACTCTTGAGATGCTTATGATTGGATGCTTGGATGAGTGGTCTTCTGAGAAGTTGACCGAGTTTGTGCAACTTATGATTGTCTGGCTTATCAGAGGAAGCCAAACATATTCTTGTGTTATCACCTTGCATATCAGTGCTATGAACAAAGAGTGTTTCACATCATCCAGGTAGGCCTGAGAGAGGTTCACATGGAGGGTCTTCGCAGATGATGTAGGGGGAGATATGGGGGAAGTGTACAACGTGTCAGTAGAGTAGGTCGAGACACCCTCATCCCATAGGATTGATGTAGTTTTGGGCCATTTCTAGATGAGAACGGGACAACATGTTGACAAATTGCATCGCAGTTTTACCGAGGGTACAATGGACAATTGTATGTATGTAGCGATTGACCAGTTCACACACTTTCCGATGATTTCTTCGGAGTATGGGTTAGCATAGGTGATAGAGCTATCTAGTGGATAGATGTTTAGAGTCATTGCTAGTGACCAGGATAGATTTCCTTTTATGATATTCAAGATCGAGTATGGCAATGGATTTGCAAGCCGTGACATCACCTAGATGCCTATGTAGGATACTATTCGTGGTAGTAGGTTCAACCCTTACATGTATTTCAACTAGGAGTTTCAGGAGAGGAGGATGCAGACTAAACACGATGGTCAGATGGTTATGATCAAAGTGGCACAACATCAACATGGTGGTTCCTTTCTGAGGTTATCTTGCGACCTTGGGATTTCAATATTAGACTGTTCAACAGATGATATAGAGGCGAGAGCCAATTTTCGCTTTCATGAGATTGGTTCCCTAGTAGAGAAGTTAGAGAAGTTGAGGGATTGATCGAGTTGTTGCAGTATTGAGTTTCTCTACTTATCGACAATATTCAAGAGGCCTCTTATGTCAGTATCTTGCCGAACCACTCTTTGAGCGGAGGATGCTTCACATCTTCCAAGTGGGTTTGAGACCCTAGTATCAATTCCAGTTTGACTATGATTCATTCGATGGAGTGATGGGATATGACGACATTACTTGAGAACAAGTAATATTTGGGAAGGGAGGGTTGTAATGTCCCCATTTTTGGGTTCCCCTGTTCTACAGTTGGAGATGACTTTCGAGGCTTTTTAGTGAAGAAAAGGGGAGTCAAGGGGTTTATTTAATGTCACTTAGCTAGGAGATGTTGTTTTTTAAAGTGACATTAAGTAAAAAGGTATTAAAGTAACTTTTAGATTAATCATCACTTAGACATTAGTAAAAGTGACTTTAATCTTTGAGTGAAAATTAAAAGGGGAATAAGGGTCATGTTGATTTAGTCAAAAAGGGAAAGTTCTAGAAGGGCATGGAGGAAGAATAAAAGGAGGGGTAGCACCTCACTTTGGATTATGTTTTGGATTTGATCTCTTATTAGAGTTTTCTTATAAGCCAAGTTTTTCGTTGGGGTTTTGGAAAAACCCTTCCATTGTGGTTTGGTTTCAGTGGTGCAATATCCACCCTAGCTAGAAGAGGAGGAGGATTCATCCGAGATCTTCACTTGAGCTTCATCTTGTGTTTTGTCATCATCTCGGAGAGGGTTTGGAGGTTAGGAGCAGCCTTTCTACAGTTTGGAGGAGGAAGCTTCATCTATTGAGGAGACCATGGCATTATTTCA
The DNA here is from genome assembly GCA_009831015.1 of Picea engelmannii. Taxonomy (NCBI): domain Eukaryota; kingdom Viridiplantae; phylum Streptophyta; class Pinopsida; order Pinales; family Pinaceae; genus Picea; species Picea engelmannii. The sequence continues at coordinate 11,117 of ML878160.1, forward strand.
TATTTTGGCTTGAGTATTGTGTGTTTTCATTGATTGTGTTGCAGCTGCCATAATAGCCTTAGAGATTGTATTGTTGTTGGGGTTTTCATCCATATATAAAATTCCCATGTTGTCTCTTCTATTTATGTGTACTTAGATTGCATATAATGTGTTTGACTATAATGCCCCATATTTTGACCTTAGGTAGTTAGAACATTGTTGTTTACTAATCTTAATAATTCAAAGTTTAGCATTTGTTTGGAGTCAGTTAGACTTGGTTAGACATTGAGATGTGTACCTCTAGACCTATTTGTATGTTA
>WSFP011472452.1:0-28126 GCA_009831015.1 Picea engelmannii
TTTTACCCAAAAACAATCCCTCTGGGCCTTCAACCCCTTCTTCCCATTTAATTAGGGACAAGCCCTTCTTAGGTCAATACACCCAAAATCCCAAGAGAGAAGGAAATGGAGGATTTAAATGATGAAAATTGGTAAGTATGATCATGAATGATGCAATGGATTTTCAAGGGAGTTCTTAGTAGAAAACCCATCACAAGGAAAGACCACTTTCTAGGGGAAAATTTCAACCACCAAGGTGAAGCAGGGAAAAAGGAATAATGTACAATAATATGTTATGAAACATAAAGTAGTATAAGATACAATATACTCAAATGCCTCAAATATTTAAATGAAACTGACCATAATACCTCACATGTACCTCATGGAGCAAGGCCCATTTCCTCCATGAAGCTAGTAGGTGTGGTGGATGTCATCTAAAAATATGGACCTGTGTGGTGGTGAAAAGGGTATCCATATGTGAAAGTATACACTCATGGTCATGTAGTCTCTCGACACTCCATATCTACAACATGAGGGCTTCGAGACATAATCTCTTTAGTTATCCCACAAAATGGGGACAGCATCTGGCACCTACTTGGGGACATGTGCTCGTCGTAGAGTGCATGAGAACTGAAAAATCTCCTAGTAGACCTATTCCTTCAAAAATTCATATAAAAGCATCATATCATATAGGGTGTAGATATCACCCTTTATCTATATATATAGAAATAAAAAATGAAAACTAATCTAGAAAAGAAAATTTTGACGATTTTTCAAAAATCCCTAAACTAAGCATGAAATCAATATGCAAGTAGAGAAAAATGAAAATTAAATGCATCTAAAATAATATGAGAAATTAAGATTCAAATGTAGGGGAAATAAAGATGACCTACCTACTTACCTGGGGTCTTGGGGCCTTGAAGATCAAGTGATGGATGATGTCAGGTGAAGTCATAGAACTAGTGCAACGAGTTGATCATATCACCAAAGTATCTCCCCCTATTCTTAATCATATAATACAACAAAGATAAGTCAAACACATAATAATCATGAGTATAAACACACATATAATTGATCATAAAATAAAATTCATGGAGATTGGTGGGAGGGATGAAATCCTTCTACAAAGAATATCTGCCATTGTGATCATGCAAGGAATCCTGCCTGAAATGCTAGCCACAAGATCAATAAATCCATCTCTGAAGGGGGATACTCTATATATATATATGAAGGCCCATATTCATCCCCCTCAACATGATACCTACTTATTAAAGACCAATATGGACAAAGTGTAATAAGTAGAATGACTCCCCATTTGAGTACTTGCTCCTCGAAAAGTGGATTCACAGGAAGGAAGATTCCAACCTATTACCGTAAGATTTGTTTGAGGGATATGACTCCCACAAAACGAAGAGGGGGAATAATGAGTTAAGACAGAGGGTGGAAAGTATGAAGACATGTTTGGCATACCATGAGAGAAATGATTAGTGACCCAAAGCATTGACTGAGGATCATAATTCTGCATACCATTATGAAACACAGATGGATTCGTCCCCATAAAATGAGTGAATGACATGGGGGAGGTATAATTAAATGAGGGAGCCAAAGGGACTGCACTATCCATGATAATGACAACTCAATGCACCATATAAAATCATAATGTCAACTATTAATCAAATAGAACACCAAAACTAATCAAAGGACCAATATGCACAAAAAGAAGATAAAGTGGTTGAAAGGGACCTCCCTCTCTAAAGTAGGTATGCCTAACCCAAGAGGGGCCTGAGACTCCACTGCTAAATATCAAAGGAAACATAATCAATTATAAGGGCCCTCATGGGCTTAACAACCTATCGATCAGATTCCCATGAAGAGGTAATCCTCCATAAAGGTTGTGTGTTGTTCAAACCTTATCTAACCCAGGGTACCTGCAAAGTAACCCCTGCAAGTAACCTATGTGGTACCTAAGTCAAGAAACTAAGAAACCAAAGTATAATCGATGCATAGGAGAACATTCATAAGTCAGGTCCACCATATGGCCAAGGTAGGAAAGCCTAAATCCTTGAAATCACTGCCTCTCACAGAGGTAAGGGCACTAGAAAGATCCCCATATATGAATAGATGCCTAGAAATATATTTGATGCTAAGAAGGTGTAGGGGGGATATCCCTCAACCGACCTGACACGACCTTATTATTAACTCTGGTGTAAATGAAGCCTCCTGATATTACCGATTAAAAAATGGATTTATCCACTCCCTTAGTGATCCAAAAATGGATTTCGAAACCAAAATCGGTCCAGGAAGGCCTAAAAATCAAAGTGATCAAAAAGGCTTCAAAACGGATTTGTGCGTAGGCCTTGTCGATACAAACCCAATGCAACTTGAACGGGATCAAATGAATGTTGTATGCAACAGATATCGCGATCTATTCATTTTTCTAAACAGGAAAAATTTGATGATTGTGCAGTCCATACAGTCCGTACATTGTTGATGTGCCATGTAACGTGCCCAACCATCCATGTCAGGCCACACTATGCTAGAGAAATTTTTCATTCTCTCTGCGGAACATACTATAACATACCCATATCCAACTGAGTTATGCCACATAAATTTTTCGAACTGCATGCAATTAAAATGCATACACATAGAACTCTCACGAAAGCATTAAATATAAAACGTAAATAGACAAATACATCGATAAATACATGGAGTCACACTGAAATAACAATAAACATATACATGCAACATATACAGGAAACACCCATAAAAATAAACACAGTAATAACCGCACATATGATAACCCATAATAATAAGCACGTAAATAACAATGGAGCATGTAAATTTATGACACAATTGCCAGTTATCTTGGTAAAGATGTCACCAACTGCATGCAGACATTCCACAAACCTCTCAGCCTTAGACCACACTATTCATCACTCTCAACAGTGATTCACCCCTGAGCTGGGACTAAACTCCACCTGGGTAAAGGGATTCCTAACCAGGCTAAAGGCTCATAGACAAAAAGAAAGACTCCTTCACAGGTACCAACTCAAACTAATATCCTATAGTCCATCATTCCCCAGATTCCTATCCCACCCTAGGAAGTGTGCCCCTTCTCTTCTCAATATTCCTTCGGCTGCCCCACTCCCTTTTCGGGCTTCAGCAATAGGTTGGACAGAAAGTCTCCAAGCCCCGTACCTGTAGTTTAGCACCTTCAGGAAGTCAATTCCAAACAACTCTCTCAACTATAGATAAATTTATCACAGTCCTGACAACCCTCTTCTTCAATGTCCCATGGGCCTGACAACCCACTTATTCATTCCATCTCCTCAGCTAACCAGCTACAAAAACAAGTATGGCTATGGATACAAGTTCATGTACAATCATGAAGATATGGAGGATAGCTCCATGGGTGTACGAATTATCATGGATGATTGACTGGATGACTGAATGATGGCAGGAATGATAGATGGAATGATGGAAAAGATGGGAAAATGAACTAAGTCCCAACAATATGTATGCATATCCCCAACTTGACACTTGTCATGTTGGGAGCTACTTTGGCCCACTTTTAGCCAACTTTAGAACTTAGGATAAAATAATTATCCATACTTTATGATTTAATAAATATTAATATAATATTCATTTTTGGCTTAAGATCACTAGCTTAGCCGTTTTCCTTAACTTTTATCCCTACCTTTTCCATAACTAGTGGAGTTTAGTGCCCCATCTCTTTTATCGTAGTCGGTTTGTGCATAGTGATGTATTTTATATTAATTATGAGACATATACAAAAATAGTCGCACTGGCCTTTAACATCTAGGCCCTCTGCCCTAATCAAAACATAAGCATGTTAGCTTATAATAACTGGATCACCAACCTATAAAATGTAGCATATACACAAAAGGCTACCTAGCCTCAAATCGCATGCACTTATGTTGTTGCCCATAGTATCCTGGAATGTGCAAACTTCCTCATTTTATTGTGTAGTACATGCACACACTATGCCATGAAATGTGCATATCAAAATGATATTAAAACAACTCCCCATATTAAGTACACTTTCATTTACATTACAATTGGGTTCGACCTAGGGATATTACATGGAAGCTGACTATATAGGCCGTATGGTCATATAGTTACATGGTAGGTATAGTGGCATGCTAACTGGGAAAACACGTAGGAAGACAAGTGGTCAAATTGGGGTTTGACACATGGCATATTATTTGGCGAATAACATGGAGCCACGTGGCCCAGTCTTGGGCTACCATCTCGCAACCCTCCATTGGTCGGATAGTTTGGGAACAAAAATTTATGGACTCCACCAGAGTCGAACCCATGACCTTCGGTCCAGGTCGACGTGTTTTGGCAGGGTTGGGCTACAAGCCTGCCCACATTGTTACATATACAGTATATTGTAAACATTATATTTATGTTGCAATGTATGTCATGTCACCGGAGAAAAGGGTTGGGGCCTAGACCCAGCCCTCAGTGCGCCACCATATATCATTTCCATATGCCCACTTCATATCACCTTTGGTGCAGATTTTAGCCCCGTTCCAAGTGTTCATCCCATGATCTATGCTCTATTGCGATCACATGTTACTACCACATGACCTATGGCTCAGGCCTCCAAAACTATAGCGTGGATTCGTGGGTTAGTGTCGGTCGTCCAGGATAGCCTAGTGACCAAGGCACATAACCAATATTTTACCACCGGGGGCTAACAGTTATGGTGCATGGAGACTTAGCCCGAGGCCACATGGCCACAACATACGACCAGGAGACAGGTTCGGAGGGGGGGAAAGAAGTCAGCGCTAGACCGGGGCCACATGGAGGGCGCGCAAGTGACTAGGAGCCAAAAGATAAGGGGTTGTGCCCTAATTTTGTCCCAAAGTGGGTTTTGTAACTTTATATTATGATATTTAGTGATGTTTCATCCAGTTTTGGGAGATTTTGGCCATTTTTGGAGGATATGGATCCCTTTTTGAGGCCATATCTTTGAGGTAAGTTGGTAGTTTGTTGCCAAATTCAATCCTATATAAACCAGATGTTCTTGAAATTCTAGAGGAGGTTCAAAATAGATAAATTCTAAAGAATTTAAAAGCCAAATCCATTTTTATGCAAGGAACCCATTGAGGAGAGCATCTTTGCGGGCCATTTCTGGGAGCTTCGTTCATCCTTTTTTAGTGTCGTAAGTTTTAATGGCTTCTTGAGATCTATAAAAACATATCCAAATCATTTTGTAATCCATTCATAACATTTATGATATACTTTTTAATATTTGAAAATAAATAAGAAATCCTCACCCACTRAGACAAAGTCTCGGAGAAGTAGGCGAGATTGTTGAACTYTGTTATCAAACTTTGTGTTTTGGTTTGTTKCTCCTTATGTTTGATTTCTAATCTACATTTCTTCTTATGGMTTCTATGTTAAACCTTTAATTCTTCCTCTTTCATCAATTTCCTAAATGGTTAATGAAATCATTCTTTTAAAACTCAKCCATAGTCTTTAAAAGATATTTTCGGATCAAGTGGTATCAAAGCTAGTTGATAGTTGGTTTTTGAGTTTGCATGATTACCAGGGAAAATATGAATCATGGTGAAGACAATCTTGTTGAAGAGAATCCTTAGATTGKATCGAGAAAGAGAAATTTTCAAAGTGAGAAGATGGCATCGGAAGAGGGACTTTCTCATGAGGAGAAAGAGTTTCAAAAGACTTTCTTTGCCATGTCGGAGATGATGAAGGTTCTATATGGGGATTACTTGGAATGGAAGAGACCGATCTAGGTGAATATTCAAAGGTAAAAAGTGAAGAAGGAGAGGATCCTCCTAAAACTCCTCCTTCACCTCCTTCTTCTCCATCAACGTCTTCTTCTTATTCAAGTTCAAGTTCCAAATCCACGGCAAGAAAACATTCTCATAAACATAAAAATGAAATTCCTTTACTTAAGATTGATGTGAAGTTTGAATTACCCATGTATGATGGTGAAGTCAGTGTAGAGAGACTTGATAACTAGGTCAGACAGATGGAGGTTTATTTCAGTGTGCAACAAATCAAGGATGAGGCAACTCAAATCAAATTGGCCTTGCTTTGACTTGCAGGAACAACACTCATTTGGTGGAAAAGCAAGTTGCAAAATGGCACGCAACAAGTGGGTAATGTATTTCCATCATGGCAAGATTTTGTTTTCGTACTTAGAAAAAAACATTATCCTTTGGGTTATAAAGAGAAGTCTTTAATTGAATGGCAGGGCCTTAAAATAAAAAAGGAACAAACAATGCAATAATACATAGATGGATTTCGTAAAATGGCATTAATGTTGGACATTCCATTGCATACCCAAGAAACTCTTATGAAGTATATAGGAGGTTTACCTTCAAATATTTGTAACACTCTATTTATGTTTGGACTTGCTAATCTTGATGAGGTTTTTGTTCAAGAAACATACATTGAGGTAGGGAAAACAAGAGTTGGTGTATGAGGAGAATCATCTTCAAGAAAAGAGGACAAAAGGAAGTGGAATGGCAAGAAGGAAAATTCAATGGAAAGAAAGGAATAGAATCCCTCTTGCAAGAATTGCAAGACAGAAGGGAATGATGATGACCATTTCTGGAAATTGCATCCCGAGAAGAGACCGAAGTGGTTCAAATAAAGGAAAGCGAGGAAAACAGTTGCAACAACAACACGACCAACAAACTTGGGATCGGATTCGGGGGATGAATCTAAAATATCAACGATTGGTTTGACAGGTAAATTTGGTGATGGATTTGATTCTAGAAGTAAATTGTTTCATATAGGGGTCATTATGAGGCATACTAAGGTCAACACATTGATTGATAGTGGATCTCAATCTAACTTGATTTTAAAGGAAGTGGTTAAACAATTGGGATTAAACACTCAGATGCATCACAAACCTTACTCACTTAAATGGATAAGAAACAATCATAAATTGCACATAACAAAGAAATGCACATTCAAGTTTGAAATTTCATTTAAGTTTTTGGATGAGGTAACATGTGATGTGGTGCCACTCAATAAATGTGGAATGGTCTTCGGTGGTCCTTATTTGTATAATCGCAAAACAATCTTCTATAGGGAACATAATCAATATCACTTAATGAAAGAAGGAAAGGAATATGTTGTACATGCTCATCACTTCAAAGAAAATGAATCTCTTCAAACAATGGAACAATTAATAAAGGAATATCATACAAGAAACACACCTATAATTGTCCCAAATCAAGTAATTTATCTTAAGCAAGAACAAGAGATGATTGTAGAATGGAAGATCAATCACACTTTTCTTCAAGATAAGCTAATGTCTTGCAAGTATTGCAAATATATTAGCTCATTTGCAATCATATTTCTGATGTTATCATTAGTAATGTTTTCAACATTAATGATAGTGGCTTTAGTAAGATGTGATAGAGTAAAAGTGGCTAACAATATGTTGTCAGTTATCATGGTTTTTTTACAGTTGATCTTGATGAGACAATTGCACAAGATAGAGTTTAAAGACAATGAACAATTGGGATGGAATATCCCACAATTGATGTTTGTTTAGTATCCTTTTGGAGGACTAAAAGGTCTTAATGGGGAGGATTGATCCAAAAATTGATCCTGGAACCAAAATGGGTCTAGGAAGGCCTAAAAATAAAAGTTCTCAGAATGGCTTCAAAACATACGTGTGTGTAGGCCTCATTGATACGAACCCAACACAACTTGAATGGGCTCAAACGAAAGTCATATGCGAAATATATCACTATTTGTTAGTTTTTCCACATAAGAAAAATTTGATGATTGTGCAGTCCATACAGTTCATACAGTGCTGACGTGGCAGATAACTATATAGGTCGTATGGTTGTACAATGATGTGGTAGGTATAGTGGCATGTTTACTGGGTAGACAAGTAGGTAGACAGGTGGTTGAATTGGGGTTTGACATGTGGAATATTATTTGGCGAATAACATGGTGCCACGTGGCCCAGTCTTGGGTTGCCACGTGGCGCCCCATTGTTGGTCAGACATTTTGTGAAAAACAAATTATCGACTCCACAGGAGTCGAACCCATGACCTCCGGTCCGGGTTGGTGTGTTTTGGTAGGGCCTGGCTACTAGCCTTCCCACATTGTTACTTATATAGTATAGTGTAAACATTATATTTATGTTGCAATGTATGTCCTATTGGTGGAGAAAAGGGTTGGGGCCTAGCCACAGCCCCCGGTGCATCACCATATACCATTTCCACATACATGTTTCATATAAAATTTGGCATGAATGTTATCCCTGGTCTGAGTGTTCAGCCTGTGACCTATGCTCTGGTGCGGTCACATGTTACTACCACATGAGCTATGGCTCGAGCCTCAAAAAATATAACATCGATTCATGCGTTATCATTGGTCGGTCGAGCTAGCCCACCGACCAAGGTGCATAACTAGGGTTTTACCACTGGGGGCTAACAATTATGGTGCGTGGAGACTTATCCTGAGGACACATGGCCACAACATACGACCAGGAGCCAGGTTCGGAGGGGGGGCAACAAGTCAGCACCATAACAAGGCCACATGGAGGGGGTGCAGGTGACCAGGAGCCCGAAGATGAGAGGATGCACCCTAATTTTGGCCCAAAGTGGGTTTTTTAACATTATATTATGATGTTTAGTGATTTTTCATCCCGTTTTGGGAGATTTTGGGCATTTGTGGAGGATCTGGAGCCATTTTTTAGTCTAGATCTAGGGGGCATGTTGGGAGTTTGTTGCTAAATTCAAGTCTATATAAACCAAAGGTTCTTGGCATCTTGGAGGAGGTTCAGAATAGAGAAATGTTGAATAATTGAAAAGCTAAAGCCATTTTTATGCAGGGAAGCAATTGAGGAGAGAATCTCTGCGAGACATTTATGTGAGCTTCGTTCATCCATTTTCAGTTCTGTTAGTTTTGATGGGTTTTTGAGATCTAGCAAAACACAGCTAGATTAGTTTGTGATCTATTTGACACTTTTATGATGTAATTTTGAAGCTTTGAATAGAAATAAGAAAGCCTCACCCACTGAGACAAAGGCCCGGAGACATAGGTAAGATTGTCGAAATTTGTTATCAAACTTTTTGTTATGGTTTGTTGTTCCTTATGTTTGATTTCTAATCTTAATTTCTTCTTATGGATTCTATGTTAAACCTTTAATTCTTCCTCTTTCATCAATTTCCTAAATGGTTAATGAACTCATCATAGTCTTTAAAAGATATTTTTGGATCACTTAATCAGACAGGTATGTTGATTTAATAGACTTGGATAAGTTTACTCACAAAATCCTATTCCAAGGCTCTAAATCCTAAACTAGTTTGTGCACCCTAGAAAATAAAATATTTACTAATCAATTTTAAATTATACCGTTAATTTTAATGGCCTTGCTTACTCAAAAGGTGTGGTCATAAAACTAGTGATATTATGACTCAGCAAGTAAAATAAATGAATATGAAAACAATGCAAAGTCCTAACTTCAATTTCCAATAAATGATATGCTTTTCAAAAATGCAATTTTCAATTCAATTATGCAATTCTAAATAAAATGCAATCTTTCATTACATGCACTAAGATAAATGGCAAAGACTCAAGAGATCAAAATGTCAATCAATGTAAAATGCCTAATATTTTTTAATTTTCTATATAAAAGAATGAAAATGCAAGGACTAAACATCTACTTGATATAAAGACTCTAATATGTATAGACAAAGACAACCCAAGTAAGATATCAAGGAGCAAAACACCCAGCCCAAGGTGCAAGGACAATCAAAATTGAAAGATGATGAGAAAGGCACCACCTAAAAATTCAACCAAAGATAGGTTTCTTGTCATTCACAGACACTTAACAGTCACCACAGAGACCCAAGAAGACTCATCAATCATCAAAACCTATATGGCAACCACCAAACCCAACAATCAAGCAACGAAAGTTGATGTACGTGACAGTTCAAGGGAAAAGCGTGTATGTAAGAAATTTGCAAAAATACAACACATGTATGTACGTGTTGTCCCTTGGTTATGGAAGTAAGAAAATATCAAGGAAGAAAAGGAAAAATGTGAATTGTGCGAAAGACACAGTGACTGATACTGGGTCAAAGTGAGCAAAAGAGCAGAAAAAACCAAGCGAAGTAAGAAAAAGAATCTGTTGGGTGAGGAGATCGAGGATGATAGATCAACAAGGAAGATGGATCTTCGAAAACTCATCAAGTGGAAAAATCCATTGTTGGATGCTTTGGATCACTGTGCAAGAAGGAAATAAAGATAGGCTAGAAAAACCCTAAAAATGGGGGTCAAGTTGACCTAGGGTTTTAGACACCTAGGGTTCTGGTATCTAGGGTTTTGACACTTAGGTTTCAGCCTAAGGATGTCGGTGAGCTATTGCAATGTATAAATAAAAACCTAGATGAGGGAAGAGGGTTGGTTCTAGTTTTTTTATTGGCACGAGTGATTATTGTTGTGTGAGAGAGAAGTGCTAGGTGTATGTGCCTTCTGGGATTGTAAGATCTTCAGTAGGGTGTCGAGATCAATCCTGCAGCTGGGTGTGCAAGAAGAGGAGAGATAGAGAGGAGAAGAAAGAAGATATGCTATCTAAGAGCACAGACAAGAACTGTATGATTCATATTAATATATTTTAAAGAACAGTTATGTGGATGTAGCCCTAGAGAGAGGGTGAACCACGTATATCTTGTGTTGTCTGTGATTGATGCTTTGTTATTTTCCATTTGATATACTTCTATTCGAATGTTGTGTTAGACCTGATAGATAGTTGTGTGGAGTAGATATGAGATGGTAAGTGATATATAAATGTTTATTGTTCTTGTATTAGATCCACTTGGTATTCTCTTTGGTTGTAGACATCATTGTCCTGCAACCCCCGCAAAACTGCTTCGGGTGAGACTTCATATGCCTTGTAGGTGTTTCTGAAAGGGCCAGTAATTAGGGCTTGTTGGTGCTCTCTTGGAGTTGAACCTTGGGTCTTCCCCTGTGCCAACAAATGATTCTGTTGCCAGGATAAGAATCTTCTTAAGGGACTGCAAAGGTGGTTTCCATCAAAGACAGAGATTCAGAAGTGGATAGAGGATCAAGAAAGGGACTTCATTGAATCCCAGAAAAAGAAACCTAATCTTAGTATAGAGGATTGGGTAGGAAAATATATATTTACTGATATCCATGAAATTTTCTTTGGAGGAATCCATTGGGAGATATATGGGTGGTTAGCTAGGTTAGAAGATACCCAGTTTGAGATCAGATCTAGACCTTCTGGGGTTTGGACGTCAGCGTTGGTCAAGAAGGTAAAGAGAAATGATAACGTCATGCCATGATTGGTAGATCACTGGTTTGATAGCACCATTGGAGGGTACATCACCGAGTTTGTTTTGACAAAGTAGAGTCATATAGCCAAGCTGAGAGATATTTCTTTAAGGGACCCAGAGGAAAATTTTTACACTTTCTAAAGTTGAGGATCAAGATGCTATTGCATGAGAAGAACATCTTGAAGATATATTATTTGGTTAGATTGGAGAAGGCTAATGTTCAAGAACTCGGATAGTGACAACGACACAGAGGTTGGACACATGTGTAGTGGGAGAGAATTCAGAGAAGTTCCTCTTGCGAACTTGTTTAAGAAGAACTATGGGGACAAGGGTTTCTACAGTGGAGAAGAGATAGATCTGATGGATGAAGAGCATCCAGAACCCGCTAGGGAATAGGAAGGGAAAGTTGAATGACCTCGCCAGGAGGAGCTAGAAACTTCAAGAACTGCATAGACTGTTGAAGTAAGTACTATTATTCCTCGTGTTGATTCAGTTGTGTTAAGAAATCAAAGTAATCAGAGTGACCACAACATTTAGAGCACTATCACTAGTAGTCCACCACATACTCAGTCAAGAAACCTAGGAAGATTGTAACAACCCTGGTTAAATAGTTGCTCAAGGTTTATCAAGTATAGTTAGCTAAATAATTAACTGTCCTAATGTGTATTAGTTAAATGATGATTATTTATTAATAATATTATTTATTTATTTATTGTTTAATATATGTTGATTAATTAATTAATTGATTAATTTATTTATTTATTAATTAACACATTTAATGTTTGGATAACAAATTAAAGGCTTAATAACTTTTAATTTATTATTAGAAAACTTTATGTATGAAGGGAAAGGGCATTGAATGGAGAGATAAGGTGGGTGGCATTAAAGGAAGGTAGGAGGCGGTGAATGGGAGGAGGATATGAAGGGGCAAAGGCCTTTGGGAGAGGACTTATGAAATTTTGGGGAGAGGAAGCATTATTTTGAGAGAAGGACTGTATTTTTTGTTTGGTATTTTTCTGGTTTGGTCTAGAGTTTGGGTGGAGTGTTACAGGGGTGCACTAGGTTGCTAGAAATTTTTGGCTTGGGGGCCAGGAATCCTCACGAAATCCTAGAGCTAGGGAGTCAGATAGGCTCTATTCCTATCTGGCAGGGAGGAAAGATTTAGTTTTGGGCAGAGTTTGGGTAGAGCAGCAGACAGGGATGATTTTAAGGATGGAAATTTATTTTTAAATGTAGAAACCTTGGCAAATATTACTAATCCTTCATATGTCAACTAAAAATGTTTGGCGATATTTTTTTAAAAATATTCAAATTTCTAAGTATTTTATATAGTTTTTATAAAATTTTGGCGATTTTTAAGGTAAAATGATTTTTTCCTATAGAATTTGGGCGAATCGTTTTTAAAATAGCGAATCTCATTTTTTGAAAAACCATGGAAAATTAGCCCATGAGCGAAATTTAGCCCCTAAAATCATCCATGGCAGTAGAGAGGACAACCGGAGATTGGGGAATTAGCATCAGATAGAGGTATGTATTTTAGTGATTATGTTGTGTTACGTGATGGCTATTTGATTTATTTTCATGATGTTAATAAATTTAATTTCTACTGAATAAATTATAGTTAAATATTGAAGACTATTTGGTACTGAACAACATTTATCTGCTCTCTATTTTTTTACTTGTGTTTTATAAGGCTCTATGGGGACATAGACCTTACAAAGATCTATGGCAGATGAGATGAGGTTACCCACCTTTAGAGGAGATGGATCCGAAGACCCTGAGTAGCACTAGTTTCTCTGCGAAGCAATGTAGAGTATTAAGAATATCACTGACGAAGTTGTCAAACGAGCTCAATTCAGTACTACCGTAAGAGATCGCACACTGAGCTAGTACATGAAATTTGTCCAAGGAGCTACACCTAAAACATTGAATGCCATTAAGACTTCGCTAATTTTTGAATTCAAGAAACCCAAGTCAGAATCACAGTGCATTACAGAACTAAAAGAAATCAAGCAGAGAATAGTTGAACCCATGTGGGAGTTCGATCAGAGATTTAAGACCTTGATAGGCCATCTGAGTTTTCAAATATGAGATGAGCATAACAAGGAATGGTTCATTGTTTCTCTCTTACCACACATCATATTTCCTTTGATGCAATGGAAGATTGCTTCGTAGGCTGAGGTGTTGGAGATCGCAATGAAGTTAGAATAATCCCCTATGGGAGAATCCAGCTCAGGTATGAGTCAAATCTTGAGTCAGATAACTAGTTTGTCTTTGTAGGTCGAAGATATAAAGAAAAACAAGGGGAAAGATAAAAGAGAAGACATCTGGTTTGTTAGATGAAAATCAGAAGGCCATGACAACGAGCATTGTCCCCTAGTTCATGAATAATTGGCCTCTGGAGCTCTGATTCCTTTGAATAAATTCACCCTACTATGGTGTGAGGTATGTAGAAATAGACATCGCTCTGGTGAGTGCTATTACATGAAAAATTATGTCTAGACACCCACAAATTTGTATTTCACATTCTGTAATTCCATGGGGCATGATGATATGTATTGTAGGGCTTACGACCTCATGCATGAAAGGTCAATGGATATATAAAAAATTCAAGGTACAAGAAGAAAATGCTACACAGTATAATTCTCCAGGAAGAGGAAACTTCAACCCTTGCGGTGGATTCAGAGGAAGAGGAAGAGGAGGAGGTATGGGTCAAGGACGAGGCAAGATCATTTGTTATAAATACGTGAAACCATGACACTTGTAAAGGGACTGTCAGAGCCCTTGCACTACTTGCAGCTACTTCATCTCATTCGAACATGTTATAGAAGATTGTCATGTGCTACTAGTCAAACTTCAGGAGAGATGAGGACCTCATCAAAAACCACAAGTAAAACTAATATATGTTGAACCTTGGGGAGAAGACCCTAGAGTCACTTTTATCACTAGAGGAGGCGCTATTATAGGACAAGACAGAATGACCCAAGGAAAGAATACATAATAATCATGAGTCAGAAAAGATGGTGAGAAGACACAAACTTTTGATGCAAAGAAAGAAAAAAAAATATTTGAGGAGGCAAGAAAAGAATTCATGGGAGATCAAGGTTCTTCATGAAATACATGACCACAAGTAAGAGAATATGGAATGCCTCTAGCATTCGATCAGACTGCTATGCCAGGAGAAGGAAAAGAGGTAAGAAAGCTCATGGAATTTTTATATACTTGTATTAAGTTGATTCAGGATGAAAGTATTGTCCAAGAGCTACAAACGTTAATCAGACAGTATGAGTTAGGAAAGATAGATCCCTTACTGAATAGATCAGTACACCAAGTCTCAAAAAGGAGAAGTAAAAATAAGGAACTACACTTGAATGCTCAAATTGGAGAGTATGATATAGATTATGTGGTCCTCGACTTAGGGTCGGAAATCAATGTCATGACGAAGCATACATGGGCACCGATGGGAAAATCGAAGTTTATCTATTCCCCTATCAGGATTAGGATGGCCAATCAACAAGCTGTAAGCCCCTTTGAAATATTGGAACATGTCCCTTTGGACATCGACGGAGTAAGGACGTTTGCATATTTTGAGGTGATTGAGATAGTTGATGATAGTTGTCCTTACCCTGCGCTATTAGGAATTGATTGGGCTTTCAATAATTCCACTGTGGTTGATTTAAATAAAAGACGAATGACATTTGAAGGAGAGGGCCTTAAGGTCATTGCACCCTTGGATCCCGATTAAGGTCAGAGATACACAGAGCCTATCAGAGAAGAAGATCGTGCATATGAACTAGAAAACATATACAAATGAACAACCAGACAACAAGATTACATTAAACCTACGATGGACAGGAACCTAAGTTGGCAAAGTTACAATGCATGTTCATCAGATTCAGAAGAATCACTAGAGAACTGGAAGAACAAAATCCACGATGTATCTACAAGGATATGTGGTAGATTAACCATAGAAGTTCGTTAGATCAAAACAACAATGAGTAACTTACCCACCTTTGATGGTCTGAATCCTCTAGAAGCATTTTTTTCGGACCTTGAATAAAGTGTACCAACATAACAAATATCGTTGGCATTGGATGAGGCCTTGAAAGAAACTCTAGCAAGGTGGTGGGGGACACACAAACACAACATTATAGACTGGGTACAATGTCGTACCTTGATGACAATGCGGTTCCCAGAGAAAGTAGAAGGTTGTGAAGTTAGATACAGAGGTCAGAGCTACCTAAAATACCATGTGTGAAGATGCGACGAAGCCTTGAGAAACATTCCTTAAGAGTATTGGGTGCATAAATTCATCAACACATTGGACACAACCCCTATCAATTGGTATATTCAAGCAAAATTGTGCCTCATCACTACAGATTGGGAAGGTATGGCCCAAAACTTTGTAAGTACATTCTTATTTGAAATCCAATATCCTAGAGTGGATCAAGTATTATAGATTGTAAGATAGAATGTGTTCGAGGAGGCACCTAGCTTCCCTTTGGAGCAAGAAGAGGATGAATGGATTGCGCCTCTTCAGAAACTACAAGGTTGTTACAATATCAATGCTGATGAAGACGATGATCCTAGGAAGGTGAACATCGCTGAAACAGAAATCCAAAGAGACATAGAAGTACCAGGAGTTGAGATACCTTTCATTGGAAATCCTATCAAGATCAAGAAAGTCAATATTGGAATAGATAAAACATCGAATCTTGCCAATGTTGGAGACTATTGGGATGCTACCACTATTGACAATATTTCAAAGTTATTTCATGAATATCAGGACTTGTTTCCAACCAAGTTCACTGATATGAAGGGAATTAAAGATCCTATGGGAGAGATGAGGATCCCTTTGAAACCAGATGCCAGACCAGTCAAACAGAGACCTTACAGATTGAACCCTAAATATAAGGATAAATTTAAGATTGAGCTCAACAGAATGCTAGAAGCAGTGATCATAGAACCTTTCAAAGAGTCAGAATGGATTAGCCCTATGGTGGTACAAAACAAGAAGATAGGAGAGATCAAGATCTGCATAGATCTCAGGAAGTTGAACAATTCCTATTTACATGACCCATTCCCTAAGACATTCATTGATGAAATGTTAGATAATGTAGGAGGCCAGGAGGTATATTCTTTTACAGATGGATTTTCAGGGTACCATCAGATCCGAATTTCCAAGGAAGATCGCCACAAGACCACATTTGCAATAGAATGTGGATCCTACTAGTATATAGTGAGTCCATTTGGCTTGAAGAATGCATGAGCCATATTTTCCAGGGTGGTGGTCGAAGCGTTTAAGGAGTTTTACATAAATTCATGGAAGCATATTTTGATGATTAGATTGTTTTCATCATTTTGCAGAATAATATTGAATGTTTAAGACTAATGTTGGATAAGTGCAGACAGATTCAGATTGCCTTAAAACTGAAGAAGTGCATCTTCTTTTCACCCTTCAGAGTATTTCTAGGTCATATTGTGTGTAAGTAGGGATTGCTGGTAGATACATCCAAGATTTCCATTATAGTCAATCTACCCCCTCCTACCTCAATCAAACATCTACACACTGCACTGGGACACACTAGATACTACAGGAATTTCATTAAGGACTATGCACARATTATAACACCCATGGAGAATATTTTGAAGAAATATTGTCAGTTTCACTGGACATAAGAATGCTAGCAGAGCTTCAACACAGTGTAACAGAAAATGGTTACTACGCCTATTCTGGTTTTTCCATATTGGAGCAAGGAATTCCAYGTACATGTCGATGTATCTTCCATTTCATTAGGATTTATGTTAGCACAACYAGGAACAGGAGACATCGACCATCCGTTATCCTTTTCTAKTAGGAAGTTATCAAAAACYGAGACTAATTACACCACTACTGATAGAGAAGGGTTAGCCATGGTGTATGCRCTGCAGACGTTTCGCCACTACTTGCTAGGAGGACACTTTAAAATGTTTRTTGATCACTYTGCATTGAAATACCTAGTCAACAAGCCAGTGTTGAGGGGGAGAATATGCAAATGGATTCTTCTATTTCAGGAATATGATTTTCAGATCATGGTTAAGTTGGGAAGAATGAACAAAGGTCCTGACCACTTGTTGAGATTGGAACATAGAAAAGAGCCTACTAGTCTAGAGGATACACTTCTGGATGCACAATTGCTAGCCATTATAAATATTGATGATCACTTCGTAGAGATAGTCCAGTTCTTGTCAACAGGAATGGCACCTAGTGAATATACAATCACCCAAAAGAAACAACTAGTAGTGCGTGATGCATACTTTTCACTCATAACTAGACAACTATACAAGATAGGACATGATGAGATATTAAGGAGGTGTGTTATGGAGGCAAAGAGACTGTTTATCCTCACCAAAGCTCATGAAGGCATTGCAGGAGGACAGAATGCAGGGAAAGAAACTATGCAAAAGGTTCTTAGAGCTAGCCTTTTGCGGACTACCCTATACAGAGATGCTAAGGACTATTATAGAGCCTGTGATGTGTGCCAAAGAGTTTGGAAATCGGCTAGAAGAGATGAAATTCCTTTATCACCACCGCTGACCCAACAAGAATTTGAGAAATGTGTTATTGACTTCGTAGGACCTATAAACCCACCAGGAAAGTGCACATGAGAAAGGTACATAATCACTGCAACAGAGTACTTGACCAGATGGGCTGACGCAAGAGAAGTTAAGGACTGTAGTGCAACTACAGGTGCATGCTTCATATTTGATGATATCATAACCAGGTTTGGATGCTAGAAGACCCTTATGAGTGATCAAGGCACAAATTTCATAAATAAGGCCCTTGAAACCTTGACTGAGGAATTTGCATTCCACCATCAGAAGAGCATGCCTTACCATCCACAAGAAAATGCGATAGTTGAAGCATTCTGTTAAGAACCAAATATCAATATAGCATAGAAAAACCTCAGAATAATTACTCAACGCCTTGAAAAAAAGATAAATTCAGATAATAAGCCTCTTTGAGGGGGAAAACTCCTTATGCCCACATAAATGTACAATTCCAAGATGACTCCAAATGAAAACATCTCCTTGGTATATATAGGATACTAGGAGGTATAATTACAACTATTGGAATAAAGCCGACATAAATAAAATAACATTACTAATGTAATATTCCCCAATTAAGGGGTAATGAGCCAATATTAAGGCTTAACATGCCCATCCGCTTGAGACAAGTGTTGCTCACAACGCTTGAGTAACTCTGAATGCTTCTATATAAAAGACTCATCTTCCCAAGTGGAATCGTCAGCCGATAGTTTCCTCCATTTAATGAGATACTCTAAAATGGATCTATTCCTCAACTGGAAAACTGTTGTGACAGTGATGGCTTCAGGCTCCAATATGATTTTTCTTTCCTCGTCAAATTATGGGAATATAGTTTGAACTGGGATCTTGTTGCCTATAACCTTCTTTAAGCATGAATCATGGAAAACTGGGTGTACTCATGAAGATGCAGGCAACTCCAATTTGTATGCCATAGTACCAATCTTTTGCAACACCTTATAAGGGCCATAGTATTTTGCTGATAATTTATTATCCTTTTTGGCTTTCTTAAGGGACATCTGTTTGTATGGTTGTAGTCTTAAAAACACCCAATCCCCTACTTCAAAACTTATTTCACTATGATGTTGATTTTCTTGTTGTTTCAAGTGATTTTGTGCCATGGTCAGGTTTTCCTTTAAGATTTGAAGAACTTGTTTTTGATGCTCGATGTGATCTTCCACTGCTTGAACCTTAGATTTTTCTTTTAGAGAAGAAGTGATGGAAGGAGGGTGGTATCGATAGAGTGCCATAAATGGTGTCATTTGTTGTGCAGTATGAAAGGAAGTGTTATACCACCATTCTGCCAAGGGTAACCATTTGAACCATTGTGTTTGTTTATCAGAGACAAAGAAAGGAAGGTAGCCTTGCAGACATTTATTCACTATCTCAGTTTGTCCATCAGATTGAGGATGATAGGATCCGCTATGAGCCAATTGAGTACCCAAACAAGAAAATAATTCTATCCAAAAATGTCCAGTGAAGATGGGATCTCTGTCACTTAAAATAATCTTTGGGCTACCATGTAGTTTTTGAATTATCTCCATGAATGCGGTGGAAACTATACTAGCTTTGAAGGGATGAGAGAGTACACAAAAGTGTGTGTGCTTGGTCAGTCTATCAACAATCACCATGATGACACTCTTTCCTTCAGACTTCGGTAACCCTGTGATGAAATTCATGGAAACCTCCTCGCAGAGCTGACTTGGGATGGCTAATGGTTGTAAAAGACCTGGGGTCTTAATTGTTTCCACCTTATTTTGTCGGCAAACCAAACATTCTACCACAAACCTTTGAACATCAGTTTTAAGGCCATCCCAAAAAACTACTTCTTGACTCTATGGTAGGTTTTCAAAAATACCGAGTGCCCTCATACTGGAGAGGTGTGCAATTCCAATAATACATTTTGTTTGAGTTGGGAGTTCTTACATATATATAAGCGATCTTTGTACCATAGTGAATCATTTTTCCATATAAATGTATCTGATGCACTGGAAGCCTGCTGCAACCTTTGAATAAGAGTCCACACTTTTTCATCAGTCTTCCATTCATCCCTTACTTCTATTATCCAATCGGGTTGGATGATCGAGATAGCATAGAGAAAGCCCTCAACATCTTCATCCTTTCTTGAGAGTGCATCTTCCACAACATTTTGCTTCCCCTTTTTAAAGACGATTTCAAAATCATAACCCAATATCTTGGTTACCCATTTTTGTTGTTCTTCTGAAGATAGTCTTTGTTCCAAGAAGTATTTAAGACTATCATGATTTGTTTTGACCTTCAAGTGCCTATCTATTAGGTAAGGACGCCATTTATTTAATGCATGTATTATTGCCATCATTTCCTTCTCATAAATGGGTTTGTGTAAGTCCTTTCCCTTGAGTTGTCGACTTTCAAAAGCCAAGGGGCTTCCTTATTACAATAAGATAGCACCAATTCCATTTTCTGAGGCATCACATTCCACAATAAAGGTTTTTGTGAAGTCTGTATTTGTCAAGACAGGAGCTTCGCACATCACCTCTTTAAGTTGTTCAAAAGCTTTAGTTGCCTCTGGAGTCCACAAAAATGCATCCTTATTAGTTAGTGACATTAAAGGTGCTTCTACTCTTCCATAGTGTCGAACAAACTTGTGGTAGTAACCTGTCAAACCCAAAAATCCTCTAAGATTATTCAATGTTTTGGGAATCAGCCAGTCCATCATGGCCTTAATCTTGTTAGGGTTTACGTTAACACCTTCCCGAGATACAATATGACACAAATACTCTACCTCCTTCACTCCAAAGAAACATTTGGATGGTTTGGCATATAGTTGTTTCTCCTTTAGTAGTTGTAGCACCTTGTCAACATGTCGCCCATGATCCTCCCAAGACTTCCTATAGATTAGTATATCATCAAAAAATACTAACACAAATTTTTGAAGGAAGGGCTCGAAAATGGAATTCATCAACCCTTGGAATGTGGAAGGTGCATTTGTAAGGCCAAAATGCATGACCAAAAATTCATAACGGCCTTCATTAGTTCGGAATGTTGTTTTTGGGATATCTCCTTCCTTCATTCTAATATGATGATACCCTGAATGAAGATCCAATTTTTTGAAATAGATTTCTCCATGTAGTTCATCTAACAATTCATCAATGACGGGAATAGGAAACTTATCTTTAGTACTGATCTTGTTGAGCTCTCTATAATCTGGACACATACGCCATGAGCTATCTTTCTTGAATACCATTACCACTAGTGCAGAGTAAGAACTTTGGCAAGGTCTAATAATGTCATCCTCTAACATTTCTTCAACCATGCGCTCAATTTCACTCTTCTGGGCATAAGGGTATCTGTATGGCCTGATGTTAGGAGGAACACTCCCAGGAATTAGGTGACTTTCATGATCATGATTTCGAGTGGGTGGAAGACCTTTGGGAATATATTTAAATACTTTGGAATTCTTATCAATGATTCCTTGGAGATCTTGAGGAATAGATGGCTTAGATGTTTGAACATCTAGTGAGCATAGTTGTGCAATAACGCCTTGATTCCCCTTTTTCAATAATTTTGTCATGTCATTAGAGCTTATCACTTACCAAGTTTCCCTGTGATACCTCTTAACTCAATTTCTTTTCCTTCCAATGCAAATTTTATGAAAAGTTCTTGAAAATTAAAAGCCATTATTCCTAATGATTGTAACCATTGGATTCCTAGTACAACATCAGCACCACCGATGGGTATAAAAATCATTGAACTATTCATTACATATTCCCCCATAGTAAGAATGATCTTATTGCATTTTCCTAAGAAATTGATATTTCCTCCATCTGCAATCATTACTTGAAACTCTGGTGCTAGATATACGAAGCAATTGAGATCTTTGGCTAATTTATAGTGAATGAAATTATGAGTACTACCAGAATCAGTTAGGACTATTACCTTTTTCTTTTTTATGTATCCTTCAATCTTGATGGTTTGAGGAGTGCTAATTATAGACAATTCATTACATGATATCATGGGAGTCAACTCTTCAGACGAAATTGCTTCTACGCTTTCATCTTGATATGGTTCTTGTTCTTCTTCTTCTTCCTCTTCACAATCTCTGTAAAATAATTTCTTCTCGTCACACTTATGTCCCTTACTGTACTTGCTGTCACAATTAAAGCATAAACCTTTTTCTTTTCTTTCCTCCAATTATTGAGGTGTCAACCTTATAGGTTGAGGTGTTTTAGAAGAAGGAGCATTATTCTCTATATAGATGTTGGAATTGGTCCTTCTAGTAGCCATAGCCATATTTTTAATTTCAACATTTCTTTCCACCTTAAATGCATTCTCCAATGATTTGGGTTCTCAAAGGCGAACCTCATGTTGAATTTTATCCTTTAAAGTTCCTATGAATACATCTATCAAGTGCTCATCTGGAATATTTGTTACCTTTATATTCAATCTTTGGAAGTTCTCAATGTGCTCTATAACTGCACCCTTTTGTTTGAGATTTATCAATTGGATAAAGAAGGTATTGCTCCTTGTATCCTCATAGTGTGCTATCATATCTTCCATGAATATTGTCCAAGTGATGAGTGATTTGTGAGAATAAAGCCATCGATACCATACAAATTTATTGGGTTCGAAATATAAACAAGAAATGCATACCTTTTGTGTATGTGTCACATTATGTAGATTAAATAATTGCTCCATATGAAGTATCCATGTGATTGGGTCCTTGCCATCAAACTTCCTCATATTGATCTTAGGAACGTGGTTGGTCCTCAAAACAAATTTGTAATTTCTCCATTCTTGATTCACCTTCCTTGTTTCCTCATCATGAATTTCATGGTATACATTTTCACTTTCAGGTGTCCTTTCTATTATGAAACTTTTCAATCCTTCCATGATATCCCCTTTTAAACCCTCCATCATCTCTTGTAGTTCATATTTTGTTACTTTTTTCTTTTGTAAATCATTTATGTCCCTACGCATTTCTTCACCTTCATCAAGAGTCCATGTAGGATTATCTGGAGGGTTATTTTGTGTAGAAGTTACCTTTTTGGGTGGCATGTTGGTCAAGTATCACTTTTGAACCTTGATTTTGAGGCGGTTCTAATAGACAATACTTATTTGGTTGTATCCCCAAAGTTTTGGCCCTTTTGGGTATGAAACTTTATTTTTTGTAGTTCTCTAATATTTCTTCTCTGCAATTCCATAGGTCTGATCACAATTGGATGTGCCAAGTGGAATTTACGGTAACTTCCCCACAACTTGCTGATTTTTGGCCTTTCCAGGAGATATCACCTGTATAGCTTGCCCCGCACAAAATAATTGATATAAAACTCTGAAACTCATACCCCAAATACTAAAGACTGTCCACTATCCAATGAAACCAGTATCACTCAATTTGGATACTCTAGCAAGAATTTATTATTATTTTACCTGGGACACCTTCTTGAGACTAGTCAATAGGACTAGTCAGATACCCTATCTTCCACAGGGTGTATCTACAAATGTAAGATGACTCGGAAGATGAAGTTTTTACCACAAATACCTTACTAGTTTTTGTGAATATCATCTGGAGTTCAGGGTCTGAAATGTTACAGAAATTTTTTTATAGAAAAAATTTTGCAATGAATCAGTTCAAGATGATTCTAGAACCCTATCTTTCATAGGAAGTATCTCCGAAATTATAAGGCCTCAGGAGCTGAAATGTTAACCCAACGTACCTTGATCCATCTACTAAATATCCTTCAAATCGTTTTTTCTGAAACGTTGTAGAAAAGAAGTTATAGCAAAAATTCCAAGGTGTCTCAGATGTAGCAGCAAAATCCCAAGACCTTGAGCTCTGATACCATATGTTAAGAACCAAATATCAATATATCATAGAAAAACCTCAGAATAAGTACTCAATGCCTTGAAAAAGAGATAAATTCAGATAATAAGCCTCTTCGAGGGGGCAACCTCCTTATTCCCACATAAATGTACAATTCCAAGATGATTCCAAATGAAAATGTCTCATTGGTATACATAGGAGACTAGGAGGTATAATTACAACTAATGGAATAAATATGACATAAATAAAATAACATTACTAGTGTAATATTCCCAAATTAAGGGGTAATGAGCCAATATTAAGGCTTAACACATTCAAAAAGATCTTGGAGACAACGCTGATGGAGATTTGTAGTGTGAACATGGATGACTGAGATTTAGGAGAACCAACAATACTATGGACCTATAGAACCATTTGCAAGAAGCTAACAATGTAGACCCCTTTTAAGTTGGTTTTAGGTCTAGAAGTCGTTGTCCCAATGGAATATTTGGTACCAATCCTAAGAATCATTTCCTTTATAGGTATGGATGACACTGACATTGTTCAAGAGAGGCTCGCGCAGTTGGTGGAACTAGAAGAAGACAGATTTATTGCAGGATTCCATCAACAAGTACACAAGGACAGAGAGAAGGACTACCATGATAGGAACATCAAGAAGAGGGCATTTAAGGAAGTTGATTTGGTATTGGTATATGACAGCAAGTTCATGAAGCATCCAGGAAAGTTCTAAATGCATTGGCTCAGACCATACGAGATTGCCTATGTTACAAAAGGAGGAGTTGCACAACTAAAGACTTTGAATGAAGAATGGAAGGAAGGGTTGGTGAATGGGAGCCGGTTGAAACTGTATTATGAAAACTAGCTTCCTCACGACTCTCAGTAAAAGCATGAGGAAAAGGGTATAGGTACCAAGTGCATTTTAAACTAGGTACGAGACACAGAAAAGACAGCCTACACAAGGAAGGGAGGCATGGAGCAGAAAGAAAAGGCTTCCCTACGCAGTCTGAACTCACAGTAAACCAGAAGGATCAGATCTAAAGTGCCTCGGGATGAGTCACAAGTGAGTGTTGGGGGCCTGTTGGACGTTGGTTATGGAAGAAAGCGAAGATCAAGGAAGAAAAGGTGAAATGTGAACTGCACGGAAGACATAGTGACTAATACTGGGTCTAAGTGAGCAAAAGAGAAGAAAAAATAGAGTGAAGTAAGAAAAATCAAGCTGTTGGACGAGGAGATCGAGGATGATAGATCAGCAAGGAAGACAGATCATGGAAAACTCAACAAGCAAAAAAATCCATCGTTGGATGCTTTGGAGCACCATGCGAGAAGGAAGGAAAGATAGGTTGGCAAAGCCCTAAAAACGTGGGTCAAGTTGACCTAGGGTTTTAGACACCTAGGGTTTTGGTATCTAGTGTTTTGACACTTAGGTCTCGGCCTAAGGATGTGGGTGAGATATTGTAATTTATAAATAAGAACCTAGATGAGGGAGGAGGGTTGGTTCTACTTTTGTTATTGGCATGAGTGATTATTGTTGTGTGAGAGAGTAGTGCTAGGTTTAAGAGCCTTCTAGGATTGTAAGATCTTCAGCTGGGTGCAAAGATCAGTCTTGTGGTTGGGTGCGCAGGAAGGGGAGAGACAGAGAGAAGAAGAAAGAGGATCTTCTAGCTAAGATCACATAAACGAACTATATGCTTCATCTTAATATAATATAAAGAACAGTTATGTGGGTGTATCCCTAGAGAGAGGGTGAACCACGTATATCTTGTGTTGTGTGTGATTGTTGCTCTATTCTTTTCCATTTGATATATTGTTATTGCATTGTTGTGTTAGATCAGATAGATAGTTGTGCAGAGTAGATCTCAGCTCGTAAGTGATATATAAATGTTTTATTGTTCTTGTATTGGAACCACTTGGTATTCCCTTTGGTTGTAAACATCTTTGTCCTGCAACCCCTCCATAGCTTCTTCGGGTGAGACTGCATCTGCCTCACAGGTGTTGCCAAAAGGGCTAGTAGTTAGGGATTGTTGATGTGCTCTTGGATTTGAACCCTGGGTCTTCCCTTGTGCCAATAGTACATGAATGTCAAGCAAAAACCCATGTATATGTGTAAAAACCCAGCTAGGCTAAGGAGAAGGATGAAAAACACAGACTCAGAGGGAACATATTCTGTGAAGAAATCATACGACAAGAAACACAATATGAACGAGATAAATCTAAGGATAAAAACACTCCAAACCCTGAAAAACAAGATTTTATCCCCAGTATGGTTGCCAATTATGTTATGAGGAAAATATCTCTATGGCTAGGGGTAAACCACAATAGACAGAAATGATTGCAGAAATCAACTGTAATCTAAGGTATGATATATAAACAAATATTATAACAAGACAAGTTAATGTTGGATCATGTTGTCATTGGTGCCAAAGGTTTGATTGAATGATGTCAAAGGATTGATGTCAAGTGATTGATTGATTTCAAGGGATTGATTGATGCCAAAGGATTGATTGATTGATTGATTGATGTCAAAGGAACAATGTCTTAGCTTACTAATGTAATATGTATTATCCTTGATGTGAATGGATAAATGTCAAGTGGAATCATAGTCATATCATGTCATGCATAGATGAAGATGGATTAGTGAGTTGTTATTGATATGTGATGCATAAATGAAGATGTATCAATGAGTTTTCATTGATATGTGATGAATATATGAAGATGGATCGATGTAGTTTCTTTGATATATGATGCATAGTTTGTTTGACTTATTATTGTCTTATCATGGTTAATAAGAAGTACAAATGGATGAACTCCAAAGTGGTCCTATTATTTTGAAATCCCTCACACGAAGATGCTTTGTGGTTGAGTTATCCTAGAAGTACGGTTAGAGAACCCATGCTTATATGTGGAATAATGAGATGAAGATCAGTGAATTTGTTAGTGAAACTATCCTAGATGGATAGTGCTTGTCATGCCATTTTCGGTGGTATGTGTAATGTCACTTAAATCCTCATGGTTTGAGAGTTATGTCCCTATGAATATGAAGGGCCCTCATATGTTGGCTTGAAGCCCCAAAAGGTCAAAGAAGTCAAAGGGCTTGAAAAGAATAAATCATTATTTAAATGATAAATTAAAGTAACAAAGTTAAGGAGGATTATTTAAATGATAAAGTGAAGTGACAAAGTCAAGTAGGACTATTTAAATAATAAAGTAATGGAGAATTTTCTAATTATGGAAAGTGGTTAAAAGTGAGTTAACCCTAAAATGAGGAAAATGGGTTAAGTGACCTAGAATATGCTTCTAAGAAATCCACTTGGAGAGCATAAATAAGAGGCAAGGGTCTCTTCTGTACGATATATATTGAGCATGAATTGAATATCTATTTTGAGTGAGAGGAGATCTGGAGGATCTCATGGACGCATCAAAGTTTTGGTAAGTTTTGGAAGTTTAGAAACCCTAGTTTCTGAGGTATACATGGGTTGTAGTGAGCCAGGGAGAGAACATACGCAGGCTGAATGAGGACAGAGCGCATACAGTGGATGAATTCATGAAAAATTGTGTGTGAGCTAGTGCCATGCTATTGAAGACTGAATCAGGTTCTAGATCTACATTTTATGGGCTCAGATCTGCCATAGAAACTTTGGTATGGTTACATTGTTGTCTTTATGGATACTCTTTCTTATTGTGTGGTGAATTCTTAAGGCATTCTTGGTATGGCTATTGTGATTTGGTTTATGTTGGTTGATGGAGTGAGAAACACTCTTATGATTCAGTACTAATATGATTGCTATAGTATTTTTATTTCTTATACATGATTGTGTAGCATTCATGTTGTATGGTTGAGGAGAATGAGTAAGTTGTTGGAGAGATTGGATTTGTTGTGATTGGTTATGGGTGATATTGTCTAGTGAGATACAAAAGATAATGTTACTGAAGGTTCCAGAGGATCTGAGCTCATCTTGAAGACAAAACCCTAAGTAACTCAGAAGTGATATGCAGGTTGTAGTACATATTGGCCACATACATACACAAGTTGTACTACTGATAGGGAATGTACATACGCATGTTGCACTACCAATAGGTCGTGTAACTGTTGACAGATTGATATATGTTGAGGATTTTTTCCTCAGCTCAATTGGTGCTGAGGGTGTAAGATGAGTATTGCAATATAGAGATGATGCTCTTGTAGAGTTGTACTATATTCAGTTCTTTCTAATAACCCAAGGATTGTAGTCTGTAATAAAAATAAAATTGTACATACATATCATGTTCTTTGTGTTCCTTATGGTGATGAATTATTGATGATATATGTTGTTGATGCATGTTCAGACTTAACTAGTTATAAATGACAGAAGTAAGTAATGAATAAATTGGTGATTGCTAACTAAGGATTTTTGTGTAAAGGGAAGTTTGGGAAAATACCCCTACTCTATTC
>ML878162.1:0-11820 GCA_009831015.1 Picea engelmannii
TTCACTTAGTTGTGTCTAGAAGCCCATGATTTATGTATATAGTTGAGCACTTTCTACTTCTAGATTATTTATGCTCTCCATCATTGTTGTCATTGTCTTCTCCCTTTTCTCCATTTCTTCAAGTGTAGTGCTCGGTGTCATTCGTGCTTCTAGGTTGACTATTAGTGCGTGAAATCCCTGAATATCTTCACTTATCTTGGATATGTGTTCCTCTACTAGGGCCTCCTTCTTGGTCTGAGCCTATGGGAGTTCTTGGTATACCTTCTCGAATTCCTCGTCGAAGTCTTCTTTAACCTTTTTTTACTCCATCTCTAAGGCTACCTTCTCAGTCATAACCTTAACTAATTTGCTAGATGTCTTCTCTACACGTGAGTGCATCTCTTCTATCATGCTCATCTGAAATTCTTGCAATAAATATATTGGAATTTGAGATAGAACTAAGTCAAGATGACTTAGTTCCCTTGCGTGTTCCTACATCTATGTGGTGGGGAACTCTATCACCCCTGTCGCTAACTTGATCAATCTACATTCGCCTGTGACTGCTAACAATTGAGAGATTGTTGGCCCAGCCTCCCCAATATTTGTAGTGCTTGTTGTTTGTTCCTCCTCATTCTATTTCCCTGGAGTGATGTTTGTTGTTTATAGTAGTTGGTGTAACTTGACCATATACTCCTGCATCCATCTGTGCATCTCTTCCTGCAATTGTGTTGCGCGTTGAAACGTGTCATCTGTGAATTATTTCACTTCATCGCATATCTTCTCCAAATATTCCTTTTTCAAAGCTTGGATACCCACTTCCTTGACAGCTTGTTCTTTGTTCGTTCTGGCATGGATCTCCCTATCTCTAGTTATTTTTGCTTCATGTTTGTGTGTGACATTGTCTTCTTGGTTGTTTCTTCTATGCCCTTTCTTATGTCCTAGTCATATCCTTCTTCTTCCTCATCATCTATCTCTTGGAATTTCAGGTTTTGTTTCTCAAATGGCCATGTTTCTGCTAGTGGAATATTCTACTCGTCGTCCCAATTGACCATAATATGGCCAATCTCATCCTTTGTTAATCTATATTGTGTTGGTAGCCATTGTTGATCTAGGTCCTTCTTGGATTGTACATACATGTGGTGATGCCTTGCCTTAAAGTGTGTCACTAACTTATACGTCTCGACCACCTATGGTGATATGTGCGGTGTCCTCTTGATGGTGTCCCTAATAGTTTCCTTATAAATATAAAATGCAACATTATTGTCCATCTATCACGCCTTATGCATAGTATACCAAAGGTTCTGATAGCACGCGGCTAGACAAGGCTTCTCCCTGACTCCCAAAAATGTGTGTCATTTGTCTCTCTCCAATATTATAGTGCTAATAGAATTAGTAACCAGGCGTAATGGAACTCGGTCCATTTATCCTATGCTTCCTCACAATCAATCAAAAATTGGTTTAACAGAAACTTTTCCTAGCTGATCGGGATGCCCTCGATGAACCTTTCAGCTGTTGCAATGACTGTTTCTAGGACTTGATATTTTATACACTTCCTCAACAGTTTACAAACTAAGTCTTGTGTCGCAAACCTTATTTTCGGGTTGCTTATGCTTGCGATGTCAAAACTGTGTTTTCCATGAAATGTATGGAACTTCTCCTTCATGCTCTCAGTTAGAGATTTATCATTATTCTTGTTGAAAAACAACAAAGAGGTGTCCTCCCCCTATGATGGAATACTAGAAATACATACGATCAAATTTGTATCGATGGAAACTAGTCTATCGAGCCACGTGTATTCCCCATGCACACAGCTCAGCAGCATTTTGACGTAGGCATTAATCTCTTGGCTCCTTCCAAAGTGTGGTATATCAAACAGTTTCAGAATTCCTGCCACCTACAATCATGTATCCCAAATATGTGGCTTTATGACTATCATCTACGTTTTGGAACTAATGTTCTTCTTCAAAAACTTTCTAGGCACTAACTCTAGAAATTTATTCTCATTTGTGATGGCATGGTCGACATACTTTAAAGCGGGTATCAGACCTAAGATGTCCCCTTCCACAATCACTCCTTCTGGAATCAGTGGCTCCACAAGTGGGTACTTCGCGTCCTTTTGTAAATTGACCTATTTTGCAGATGACTTTCTTGGTGGAATATAGTCCCTAGGGAATCATGATGCTGAGGAGGATGCCTCATGTGTCTATTAAAATACAAGCATCATTGCGGGTTGACCGCATTGTTTCTTCAATACTGACGTTGAAGCCGCTACTACCTTAGATGGTTTCATCTTCCTATACGACTAGTCTCTACATCTAATTGGGCTCTGTAACTTCGGCCCTGAAACTTCAGCTCTACAACTCGGCTCTCTATGTGAATTCTAACTAACAATAACCATCTCTCTTCGACCATTTGTTTTATTTTTTACTTCATCGCCAGTTGTGAGATTCCCTACATGCCTAAACTTTCTGTGTAATCCACTAGTGGTTTGTATTCATTACATGTCTTAATTCTCCATTAACTCCGTATCTTCGGTGAATTCTTCCTTCGATTATGCAACCTGTAAATATCTTCTGGCCAATCTACATTTATTGTTATGCAGCACCACTACTTCATCATTATGGTAGCTCTTTATTACACGTCACGTCATGGATTGTCTTAAATGCTATGAACTGTCATCTGTGTGATCCCTTCTCTTTGTGTGATCTTGCTTCCTTTGTTTGTATGTTCATTTTCCTGCTTCTTTTTCTTCTACGACAATGTCCTGCTTTTCCTTAACTTCTAGGACTCCTCAACTTAATACATCCTCCCTGAACTGTTTTCTTGTTTTTTCTTATTTTACATGCTTTGTTTTTTTGTCTTTTTTTTCTATAGTAAACTATGATACAAGTTAGTATGTGCATCTCCCCTAATGCGCAGAAGGATGGGCGTCCCTGTCCAGTTCCATCTAACTCCCATTCACTAATCCTTCCATGACCTATCCATCCAACTGTTCCAGTTGAACAACACCTACTTCTATTACATATTTGATCATGTATGGCCCTAGCCAGTGCATCCTAAAATTCCTAGGGTGCTTTAAGAACTTACTTTCATAGAGAGGTACTAGATCTTGTGTGTGGAACTTCTTTTTCTTGATGTGTCTATCATGCCATGCTTTTTCCATTATATACTTGCTAATGGAACCCTACAACAAATCGATCTTCCTCTAATATTAGTAATTGTGATAGTATTTCTTCTACTGCATCAGAATCTATACGGTCTATCATTGCAGCAATGCACAGACTCGGTACAAGAAATTCCATGGGCATGACTACTTCCTGAACATATGCTAATCTAAAGGGTGTCTGACATGTCAACTTTTTTCATGTACTTCTATAATCCCATAGCACTGCAGGAATCCTTAAATTCTAGTCATCCCATCCTACATTACATATCTTTGTTAGTGCATTCTCTAGTATCTTATCGAATGCCTCCACATTTCCATTAGCTTGAGGGTGATATGGAGTGCTCTTCCGATGTTGAATCTGGAACTCTTATGTTAATGATGCAATTGTCTTGTTCAAAAAGTGAGTCCCTTGATTGCTCATAAGTATTTTAAGACACCCAAACATTGTAAATATGTGCTCGAATAAGAACCATGCATTTGTCTCTACGTTGCAATATATAATTGGTTATACTTCTTACGATCTTTTCAAGTAGTTTTTCATAGTAATTATGTACCTAGATCATGTTCTCCTCGTCAGTAGATTAATTGGTCTGATAAAATACACTGCCCATTTTTCAAATGCCTGCAAGGTAACTTGTGGATTCAAAGGAATCTCATCCCTTTGTGGCGGCCTTCCTACTCTCTGAAAAATGTCACAGCTCTGACAATACTCCTTAGCATCCTTATGGAGGGTAGTGTTGATGGGTCCTAGATCCCTTTAATTCAACAACAGGAACCAAACCCACCACCGAGGCCCAATTAGACTCTTCAATGTTTAATAGTGGAATGGTTCTCCAGATCTTGCAATCCAACCAATTAATCGATGGTCTTTACGTTTTCTTGCGAAGGCACCTCCTTCAGTTTAGACTTTCTCTTTTTGTATTTTCTTTTAGGTGGGACCGATATGAGATGTAAGATAGTATAAACCAACTTGGCAACAAACAAGATTAATTTTAACTACTGGAGAGGAGGCTGATCTTGGGATAACTCGCTACTCAAGCATGCAGACAACAATTCTATACCATAGGCCTAGTACTAATACATTAACCATGTGAGCATCCAATTACTGTCTGAGATACTAATTATCAGAAAGAAAACACACATGCGATAAGATAATGGCAAACAAAATAATTCACCTACTCTAATCATCCATCACATAATAACACAATGATTCATCTTCATCATTAAAGAAAACAAATGCAAAACATTGCATCAAATAACTTAACAATAGATTTAATAGCTCTTACTCATTACAGCATCCATTCATGAAACGAGATAGGAAATAGTTCTTCTCCACGTCCAATCACATATGAATTTGATGAAAATATAACTTGTCTCTGGTCCAGAAGGACTTCTCAATTAAGGGTAGCTCCAAAATAATTCTTAACAAACCAGAAAAGAGAGTTTCTTGCAACAACCATTGACCTCTAGTTAATCGGTCGAGGCTCTTATTTATAACATAAAAATAACGGCTAAAGTGTAGTTAAACAAAACAAAATTAGCCACGTGGCGTTCTCTCCTAACAGTTTTCCAACAGTCATCTCAAGATATCACTTTGAAAGGGTGACTTTTCTCATACTCCGACCAACTAATGAACAGCTCCTCGCAGATGTGGGCGTATGGAAATCTGTGTTGTTCCATCGGAGCCACGCAAATCTCTCTCATCTTTACTGCATGTGCCCGATATTTCACCAGACTGACATTTAACTGCTGCAACACAACCCGAGCTCTTATCAGGTGTTCCATAAATTGTTTCACCTGTCTTGGTGTTGTGTTGGTCACCTTCGCCAGCACTTCATCCCATAACGAATCTTTCTTGGTGTGTGATTCGACTATGTCATACAAGTCGAGGAAGTTGTCGGGTGTGTCGAACTCGAGCAGTCTGATATCCTTCATTGCCTTGTTGATTTTATCCCAATGTTTCTCTCATTTGGCCAACTACTCTTGAATTTCCCAATGTGGTTCCTGAGACATTTTATCCGAATACTTGGTTGATCCTTTTATGCTATCAAGACTGCTTTCACTCAACACCCGGATGTCGTGTTCTTCTTTATCTCAGCCCTGTTGGACTGCACCAATGTAGTCGATTCTCTCTGCGGCTTGATGCACATTTTCATACCACCGCTCCATATCCTTGCATGTCATGATTTCCATGAGAGTATCTTCCTAGAGATCGACTATCTTCGCAGTGAAAAGGTGTCACTCATTTGTGAACTTATTGTAAGCCTCTTTGAACTCGCTCCTCAGGTACATTGTAGCCTGAGTGGTGTCCTGATAGTACTTATCCAGGTGGCACAAATTTTCTAGTTCCTTTAGGAAGGAGGCCAGCTCCTTTTCATCCCATTTAGCTCTGTCCAGGGTGGCATCTGAGATCGCCATCCCCACGCCGATGAGCTCATATGTTCTGGCATTTTCTGTGTTTATCAAATTTTCTTCTGTAGTGATGAGGATGGAGCGATCCAACATGATCCTCCTCTTATTTGTGGTTCTTTGGACGATGGACTTCCTTTTTCGATCATACACTATAGCATGTATATCAGCTACCTCGTCCATCGGTTCGGGAATCTGTTGATCACCCCATATGAGTGTATTACCTAGACTTCTGGTGGTGTATATTTGTTCAAGATTAGGTTCTTGAACTTCCTCGTTATGCTCCGAAGGCCCAACTTCTTTCTGGCATTCATCGGGGTTTTGAGCATCGATTTAAACAGAGGCATCGGGGATAGAATCGATACTTACTTGTTCATCGGTCGTTGAAACATCGATTTTCTTTTGCGGGGTTCCTTCCTCTGGCTCGTACGGTCCTAACTTGTCCTTTAGACAGTCTGCTAGGGTCTCCGGTGCATCAGGCATCTTTGTGTCGAGGCCACTTTCGGCTTCTTTTTCTTTCTGTGGGACCTCCTGAATTTGGACATCGGGAATAGAAGAAGATGTCTTCTCAGGTCCCTTTTCTTCTTCGATATGCATCGGGGTCCTGAGAGATACTTCTGGGCTTTCATCGTCATCATATATCTTTATAAAATTGCTCAAGGGGTTTAATGTGCTTGTCTCCACTGATACCTAGACTGTTTCTGACTGAGTCACCACACCTGTTGGAGATCCAGCTGGTGGCATTGTGAATTCAAGGTCATCAAACCCAGAAATTTCATCAACATCTATAAATTATGGGCCACTTGTACCCATCTGGCTTCTCTCTGGGTTATCGGCAGGTGATCCTATCGTTTCTGATAGGTCTGGGTCATCTTGTAGCTGATCAAGCACCTGTTGTGCTCGTTCCAACATGATCAGTCCCCTTCGCCACACATCCTATACAAAATGGATATCGTTGCCTTGTGTTGGGGCTATCAAGGGGGATTTGGTTGCTTCGGATGCTATCCTTTCTTCTCTAGCCCTGAGGGCCTCTTGAGCCGATTGTTCCAAGGTTGTTTCTTTCTCATCCCAACTCATGGCCTTGAACCTCGTTGCCTTAGGATCAGCCATCCTCGCCATCACCTCATCCCAGTCTTGAGCATTTTCGGTGAAGATCTCATATTCAAACCTGTCATGGGCATATGGCTAACAGGACAATACTTGTGATGTGTGCTTCAGGACCAGACCCTTTGGGTCGTGCTTGCAAAAATGGTCAATCTGGAATCAGAACTCCAATTGGCTTAACCCTTCCTGCTTGGCTTGAGCGATATCTTTTACCATGTAGAAACCTATATGAAATCCATAAGGTATGAATGTTCGCTTCTTATCTTTTCCCAGAGTAGCATTGTAACCTTGCAGGATGGTTTGATAACAGATTTCCCCTATTACTAGTCAATCGGGGACATACACAAGTAATAGGTGTGGTGCTCCAGTGGCTCTGAAAACCCTGATATAGGTATCGCGCTCATCCAGATACCAGTGGAAAAAAATTGATACCATCCTTTTGGCCACATCCGACAGTATTGAGACTCTTTCTTGAACAGAAAAAAATGAATACATGCGATAAATTGATCATAGATGAGAGAGTAGGATTTATTGTACATGTTCTCCCATAAGATGTTGAAATATACATGGACCAGGATTTCTGAGACGTGCCATCTTAATTTCATTTCGGCAAAGGAATTTCTGGCACAGATGACATCCAATAAATAAGAAGTCATATACAAGGATGGGGTTTCTCCCTCTTTCGACGTCTGGGCCTGTTGAATGCAAATGCTCAACTGCTTTGAAATGATGGCGCCCCTGTTAAAACCCCTCCCTGAAATGGCTACAGTGTAAGATAGAGGCATCCATGTCTCTGAAAACTTGGAACAATCCTTCTCCCGATACAAATGACAAATGAGAGCCATTAGGTATATATATGGTTCTCTTAAGTTGGCCGTCAGGTACCAGCCGGAGCTCCGATTGGTGAAATTTTTATCCTCTCTCCACCATGAAGCCATCACCTTGCTGGTGTCATGTTTCTCATAGAATCTCACAACAAAATTGGTGTTTAGTCGCTCCTTCGAGTCTCTGAGCTTGCAGTAATTCTGCACTTCCACCGGAAGGAAAACCCCGACACACTCGCCATTGTCGTCATTAATCAGACATTTTTGTGTGTCTGTGTGGTTGATAAGCCATTTTAGGAGTTCCATGTAGGGAAAAATTGAAGTTATGCTCGCTACCATGTGAAGGTACGATCTTTGGATATTGATAAAGACTTCATCATCGAGCCTTCTCAGATCGGGGTCGTTGTGCGGAGTGTACTAGGGAAATTCTTCCTGCTTGATCTTCTGGAAAAGTTCTCCCCAGTGCGGGAGTACTATCTTGGCCACTATGCTTGCCTCTGTGTCTCCAAAGGCTGGAGGTTGAATGAAAACCTTCTTGGTGGATGTCTTGATGACGGGCACCGGATTTGGAGTGAATTCCAATTGTTTTGCGACTGTTAGGGAAGAACTTTCTCCCACATCTAATTCCTTTAGCTTCGGCGCTCTTGGAAATTTCCTGGTGGTTGGTTTTCTTGGAGGCATTGTTCCTGCAAATAAAACAATCATTTAGGGCCAGCATACAGAGAAATATTGGATCAAAATGTATATGTGAAGTGAAAACACAGAAAATCTAGACTGGTACATACCTGTAACGCTTGTTAAACTATGTTGTTTAATACTCACAGGATCTTGGAAGCTTTTTCCGAATTGCTCGTCTCGCTCCTCTGAATGATTTGAACTTATTTGCACGTAGAATAATCTTGTTTACAATGGCTCAAAATAATTTAACGGGAAAGATCCTACCAATCATATCAACCAATTAATCCAAGTGATGAGTGAAATTCAAACAAATTTATCGCCGAATATATGCAATTTAATTCATCGTGGGTTGACGGCGAAGGCGTGGAGGGTGATGTGTTGTATCGGTAGGTTCAAACGGTCCTTTTGATTCATGCACGATTTAGCAACTAATGCGAGATTTGGGATTAATCATCCCTTTAAATGCATCGTATCTAGAGTTAAAACGTCCCATCGTGTCACTTTCCTAGTGGAGAATTCAGGAATCAACAAGGTGCTACGAGAGTTTTCGTTGATGTTCGTTTGCAAAAAAACATCGACGTTGATCGATTTCCCCGTATGGGTTTGACGCAGCACAACTAGCTCGAGATAGAACTAAATCGTAAGGTTATCCAATCTGGAAAGGATACATGGTAGATGAGGACAGGAGGTTTGATCGCGCACATCAATGGGAGTCGGGGTTTTCAACAAGATTAGCGCATTAAAAGAAACCTAGGATTGTCGATGTAGAAAAGGTATCGAGGATTGACGATCAGGGAAAAACTTATTATGTTCTCTATGGACTTACTTTCTCAAAACCTTGTCGATGCTAAAATGTTTCGGGGATCGGCTATCGGTGATATCCTCGTGTAATTACTTGTTGCGAAAGAAATCTTTCGTTTGTCGACGCCGATGAAGATCGGTGCTCGGCGACTGTGGTTTTCTTGAGTGCTTTTCTTTCATTTTTAATTCTTCCCGATGCCGAATATTTGAGCGTGTCGGGGAAATGTTTTAGCTGTTGATTCTTATTTAGAAGTTAAATATTTTAATTCGTGGATTTTCATAGTTTCAAGCAAACTTTTAAAGACTTAATGAAAGACAAAATGGTAAGCAAACACAACATTTTCCACAATGAAGACAAATCAGACAGTGCAAAAGATCAAGTGGTACCCAAAAAGTAAAATTTTACATAGTCTTTTTAGGGTGTGTTGAGTGCTCAATAAATGGCGACTTACTAGGTGAAAGAAGAATCTATGTTCCTCCTTCATGCTCGGCTGATGCAAAGTTGGTTGAGAA
The DNA here is from genome assembly GCA_009831015.1 of Picea engelmannii. Lineage (NCBI taxonomy): Eukaryota > Viridiplantae > Streptophyta > Pinopsida > Pinales > Pinaceae > Picea > Picea engelmannii. The sequence continues at coordinate 9,475 of ML878162.1, forward strand.
ATTAACTAGTTTTAAATCAAATCCTCTTTTACCCTTGCATTTGAAATCCTTCGGTTGATGCTTCTGGGTCTACCTGTGGGGTTTTTAACCTTTATTCCTCCTTCATTTCCTGTAAACCTGACTCATGCCCTCTTCTACAAAAGTCTAGTAAAGTGTTCACTGGCATGGAGCCTTTAGTTACCTTTACTCACTTGCTATGGTGTTGCTCCGCTGCTAGCGAGCGTCCATAGCCCTGGCAGAGTCAACCTGACATCACAGACCTTGCTTCCCTACCAGCGAGCGTTCATAGCCCCGGCGGAGTTATCTACATACCCTCTCCTACTGTTCACTCATTTGATAAATTCAATTTTATTTCGACAAAATTCCCTGAGGGAGTGGGAGAGGATGACGTCTGTTTATTTTTCAAAATGAGATGGTTAAGGTGAATCCTTAGCTATCTTTGTCTTCGGGGTTCATTTAGTCCTTTTCATCTTACCAACTTTCCCTTAAGGTTTCACCAGACCACCCAACAGACACTTCTGCATTTCTCCAAAGTTGTTCATTTGCGTAGGTTAGATAGAGAACTCCTCGAAACAACTGTAGGTTCCTTGGTGCTTCTTGTGTTGTATGTGATCGATGAGTTAGGAACAAAGTTTGCTATGTCACATGACTTGATTTCAACCATTGTCTTGCTAAACACAATCTTCAAAAGTGCATAAGTCCATAAAGCAAAAGAAAACAACAAGAAATGCATTTCGCAATCGTGAAAACACGCATACAAAACATAAAATATTTTTTATTATTATTATTGGAAATATTGTTTTAGAGCTTGGCCATTTACTGGGAGGGTGCCAGGTTTCCCCCTCAGATTATGCAACCGATAAGTTCCTGTCCCAATCTTCTCAGCCACCTAGAAAGGTCCAAGCCATAGATTCTGAAACTTAGAATGTTTTCCTTTTGGCACGTTTTCTCTGTCCCATTTTAGGACTAAGTCTCCTACTTAAAAATTCTTCTCTTTAGCCTTATGTTTGTCAAACCATATTTTAACAATCTGTTGGTGGGCTATGAATTTTGATTTAGATTTTTCCCTTTCTTCTTCTAGCATGAGCAGGGTGTCAATTCTTTGTTGTATGGCTGATGAAGGTTGTCCTCCGGAATGTTGGGCCAGATGAAGAGATGGAAGATAAAGCTTGTTCGGAAGAATGGTTTCTTGCCTATATACCAAAAAGTACATGGAATTTCCTATAGATTCCTTGGGTGCGACTCTATCGGCCCATAGAGCGTTATGGAGTAGATTATGACAATTCCTTTGGTTGTCTGCAACCGTTTTCTTCAATATTCTCACTAGGTTCTTATTGGTTGATTATGCCACTCTGTTTCCCTATGGATAATAATTTGCAGAGTACCTAATTATGATTCCTTTGTCTACAGCAAAATCTGTCAATAGGGTGGAAGAAAAATAAGCTTCATTATCAAAACCCAGGACAAAAGGGACACCAAACCTTGTGATTAGTTGTTGTTCTACGAATTGGATTACCACCTTCTCGTTTACATGAGTTAGAGGGATGGCCTCTACCCATTTTGTGAAATAATCGGTGGCAGTAAGTATGTACTTATGTTGTTTTGAAGAGCTTGGTGTAATTTCTCCTATGATATCTAACCCCCATTGCTCAAAAGGCCTAGAAACAGTCACAGGTTAGAGTCAAACTGTTGCTCTCTTTTCTCTCTCGACGCTTATTTGACAAGTTTTACAGTTTTTGGCGTAGGTGTGAGTGCCCTTGAAAAAAGTGGGCCAATAATAGCTAGCTCTCAATATCTTATGAGCGGTGGTGTTCCCTGCAAAATGTCCACCGGAAGGACCATCATGGAGTTCCTTCAGAACTTTGTCTGCATCTTCCCATTCGAGACATCTTAATAGTACCCCATCGTAATTAACCCAAAAGAGTACCGAATTTATGAGTCGGTATTGTGCGGATTTTAACCTGAGAGCTCTCCTTTCCATAGGGTTTATATTTCCTGGGCAAGTCCCATGGTGTAGGATATAAGTCATCTTACCGTACCAAGACTCTTATACTGGGGAAATGTATGAAACTTCACCACACCATAATGTCATTTCATTCTCCCATCTGGAATCTTCATTTACTTGGTCCTGGGCTTCGGCTGCTAGTTTGCACAACCCTTTCCCTTTAAATAGTTTGGCAGGTTTTATATCTAGATCAAATTCTTGGACTACTGCCATCCAGTTCCCTCTTCTTTCCCCCATCTCTTGTTGAGTGAACAAGGATCGGAATGCGGGGTGAGGTAAGATTACTTTGGTATGATTCTTGAGGATGTAGGACCTGAAATGTTTCACTTCTTTATAAACTG
>ML878162.1:11920-29429 GCA_009831015.1 Picea engelmannii
TGATATAAATATCAGTAATGTTGGTTGCCTTGTGAATGAGCTTTACTGGAAATTGGGCAGATTTAGTATGCTTATCCACCACTACCATGATGGATCATGTTGCTTAGTTGTTATGGGAAACTTAGTGATGAAATCCATAGTTACAACTTCTCATTTCCACTCAGGAATGGGAAATGGTTGTAGTAAACCAGATGGGTGTGTGTGTTCAACCTTGAATTTTGGACATTCCAAATGCCTGATAATAAAATCAACCACTTCTTTCTTCATACATGACCAATAATATTGTTTCTTGATAGATGCAATTGTCTTTTGGTAACCTGGGTGCCTAGCATAACACACATTGTGCATTTCTTTTAATATCATATTTTTCAACTCCTGAATATTTGGCACATAAGTGTTGCCCCTGTACATGAGGATTTCATTCTCTTTTAACTCAAAATCTTCAATTTTGTGCTGCAAAATACCTTGTTGTAATTTTGTCTTTATTTCTACATAGTGTTGATCTGATTTTGCAGCCTCTAAAATTTTGTCTTTCAAATATGACATGTACATGCTAATGGTTATAGCATGCACTCTCATGATGAGTGCATCAGCCACCTTGTTCTCTTTACCTTTGATATGCTTTATATCAAATTCATACTCACTAAGGAATTCTAACTATCTATTTTTCCTAGCATATAAAGTTGGTTGTCCAAACAAATATTTTAGACTGCTATGGTTTGTCCTCAACTAAAATCTATTCCCCATGAGGTAGTGCTTCTACATATTCAAGGAATGCACTATGGATTCCAATTATAAATCATGAGTGGCATAAAGTCTCTCATGTTCTTTCATCTTGCTTGATTTGTAGCATACCACATGCCCATTTTGACTAAGGACTCCACCAATCCCTTCTTTGAATGCATCTGTGCACACAATAAAATCTTCATTAGGATCAACAATTCTCAAAATTGTTTCACTTGTCAATAAATATTTCAAGTGTTGAAAAATTATTTACAGTGAGGTTTTATTGGCGCACACTGGGAAGAATCAGGGTTAATCATCAATAGACCAAAAAAACCCTTAGACAATGGCACTTTCGGCATCACCTGCAGAGCAAGTGAAGTCTCACCTGAGGCATCTAGAGGGGTGTTAGCGATATTTCTTGTCTCGGGACAAGAAATAGAAACAAGACAGCGAAAGTCCCGAATCCCCGAGAGTTAATAGGGACCGTCCATCTGGAAAGGACACGTGGCAGGAGATCAGCGTTATCGGAGAGGGTCCCAACAGGGAAGCGTCCATCGGAGTTGAAGCCATCGGGATATCAGGGATCCTGGGGACGAGTGATTCGTGCACTTCAAAATTGTGATCCGCGAAGCCTCGATCAGTGGAGGCCAGCTGTCAGCGTAATGGAGCGTCGGGATTTGAACGATCGGGAATCCCGTGCTTGTATGCATTGAGGCATCAAAAACCCCGTAGCCCCGACGGAGGTATAGGGTTGCGGTCTTATGAGGGATGGTCGTATGGACCAAATAGCATAGCCAGGAGGTCCAGCGCGTGGAGAAAAGGGCGCATCTCAAATCGGAGATTGGACAGGCGAAGAGTTCTCGACAGCGGGAACCGCGAAACCCCGAACCCCGAATTCTCGATAACTCCCAAAGTCGGGCCCATGTTTTTGGCGCCTGGTCATCAAGAAGGAGGCCTGGGGAAGGGGCGCTTATATTTGTCATTTGGACACTCGGGCCCCGAAGCGTTGAGCTAAATCTTCGAAGGGGAGCACTTTGCTCTTCATACTCCAGTTCGACGTGGTCTGGATCCCGATACCTGCCAGGAATGAATGAAGAAAAGAGAGAGTGGTTGAGGCCTCGCCTCAATCATTAATTGCAAGGCATGGAGGGTTTGACCAGTAGTCTTCTCAGGAGGGTCCTGTGTACCCATTTTTCCAGAGAAGCAAAGCCCGATTTCGCGACCATCCGGAGGAGGTCTACACACGCTAGCTCGGCATTTAAATGGCTCAGCTACTCCCCTTGTTGGAGCCACACGCAGTTAATATGGCATCTGTCGTAGGCGCACGATCGTCCAGAGTCTGCATGGGCAGACTGTCAGAAGCCATGCAGACGCAATTATTTAATGCAGCATCTTGTTTTTGCTATTGTGGTGGTTTTTGAGTATATGTAGGCGTTTTCGCCATTTTTGTATGGATCGATGGTAGAGCAGAGATCCCTACTGTAAAGTTTAACAGGCATCCTAGTTTGTTGGATATGCATCTGTATTTGAGATATCTTGTTTATGACAGACAGTTTTTCTCGCTCCATCTAATTTTCGTCTCATGCTTAGAGAGTTCGTGATTGACTGAGTCGCGCGAATAATTGCAGTTCCGTTATGATAAATGATTTATCGTTGCATTATTGTATTCTCTGGTTTTCTATATTTAAGTGCAAGAAGACCTTGTGTTTGGATGCCTTCTTCTACAGTCTGTTAGGAACCTGTCGTTTGTAATAGACCTTCGCACTCTTTCCATATAAGTCTTCCGTCTTTTCACCCTTTACTACAACTCACTGTCCGAAGTTTATATAAGACCTCACTCACCTATGCATGTCTGGCCTAGTTTTGAAGTTGAAATGATATCTTTTTGAGTTGGCTTCCATTCGGTCACCCCATCTATAAACAAACCGTGACATAAAATTGATGGGCGTCGGGCTCTGCCCCTGCTAGCAATCCAGGAGTGACTTCCATCGCCAACATTTCTGGCGCCGTTGCCGGGGATGAAGTTGAAGATTTTCCCTGGACAGAACGACAATGATCAACTGATTCTGAAGGTGCATCAGAAATCAGAATTATTCAGATTGCTACTGTGCACCTGGCGACTCCACTGTGGCGACTCCATTGTTTCCACTTTACTGTTTCAATTGTAGCCATTGTTGGCACACCTGAAAGCTGACCCAGAGGAGCTTTCTCGAGAAGGTTTCAGCAGCTGCTTTCTCAGCCTGAGAAGTTTCCTGGGGTGACGATAATGTTAAGATCTAGCCTTTGATGGTGAACAAGGACCGAGCATATTTGAAGTTGTGCATCTTTCACCTGGCGACTCCATGATTCAAGGATCAATTGGCGACTCCACTGGTTCGATATGGAGGAAATCCTGGCTCGAAGGTTTTCTCCTTTTAATTTTTATGATATTCCTGGTTTTCCTAATGTTGTCCCCTCTATGGGTGAATGGGGCGATTATTTGCCCAGATTTAGAGAGCGTGAAGAGGACAATCTTGCTCAGCACCTCAATGAGTTTCATGAACTCATGCATCAGTGGGAGATACATCATGAGGATGTATTACTGAAAATGTTCATGTTCTCGTTAGCAGGGGATGCGCGTAAATGGTATCATTCTTTACCCCCTGCTAGCATTTCTTCACTCAGTGAATTCCACGCAGCTTTCACTGCCTATTGTTAGAGGATGTACCCCCCGAGTTAATTTGTCATAATTGTTGTGAGGGATACCACAACTCTATACAAGATAAAGTTGTTTCTGACGTAAGTTGTGGGGAGGATCCTGATGACCTGGATCAGGAATCAGTCCTTTCTCCTCCCCATTCTTCTGCTTCGGACGGAGTTATGGAACTGATAAAATTTATCACTGCCAGACTTGACAGGTGGGAAGCTGAGTGAGGTGCAGGGGATTTTCCACCCTTTGAAGAAAATGATTTGGGTATCTGTACAATGAATGATTATGAAGATCCCAGGGAGGAAGGAGACGCTTCGGGTGGAGTTGTGGAACTGATAAAATCTCTCACTTCCATATTTGACAGGTGGGAAGCTGAACAATATGCTGAGGATTTCCCATCCTTTGAAGCAGAGGCCCTTAGCATCTCTACTGAGGGCGATTATGAAAAAAGCTTTCCCACGGGACCTGTTTATGGTCATTATGAATCTAACCCATGGGAGAACCAAGAAGAAGAAATCCTCCCGGATATGATTATGTCTAAAGAAGGTTGTGATGATGAGAGTTGTAAGGATAGAAGATTGGGGGAGGAAGTTTCTCTGAGTGAACTAATGATATCTCTCATTGCCCAACATGCAAGGTTAAAATCTGAGGACAATGGGGAGGATTTTCCAGTCTTTGAGGCAGATGTTCAAGATGGCTCTCTCAAGGAGAATATTGAAGATCCCGTAAGAGCATTAACATCTGTCCCCGATGATCTTGTTGTCTCAGAACAAAATGATGAAGTGGTAGTTGGGGAAGAGGACTGTTCTCTTTTTCTTCACGATATTTCCCATGATGTATTTGCATTTGCGAATGGAAAGGAGGATCTGGAGATCGTTCCTTTTTTGCAAGATGAAGAAGTCTGGTGCTCACCCAGCTTTAACGACTATTCAGTTGAAGAGCAGTAGATCCCCACATCACAGATTAATGACCTGGGTAGCAGCCAGCCCGTGTATGACAGCTATGAATCAGGTTCTGAGATGGACACCCAGAACTTCCAAGAGAATATTGCAGAGCCTTCTCCTCTGTTCACAAATGAAAGACAATGGAAGGAAATCATCCCCCCTGAGTAGAAAATTGAAAAGTAGAGCTTTCCCACAGGTCCTATCTATGATGATTACGACTCTGACCCTTGGGAGAGCCAAGAAGAGGCACCAGAAGAACCAGAGGAGCATTCGAAGACGTAGTTTACAGACAGTGCAAAGCCAGTCAGTGAGCAGCCACCACCTGAGATCAGCGAGCCTACTTCAGTTATTCACCCGCCTGTGGTTATCAGAGACATTCGGCCGCGTGTGAACAACTGTGTAGCAGAAGAGGTTGTATGTCGCCAATTTCCTGGAATTGGCCACTCATTTGATGACCCTGTCAGCGAATACATGGAGTGGAATTTCCCTTATGTTTTGGAGCCGCCCTATTTCATCTCAACTCCAGTCTGTAAGGAGGAGTTGAAGAGTGTAACCATTTTGTTGTCACAGTTACACCATTTGTTGGTGATCATCGACAGGAGGAAGGAGCTTCTATCCAGGAAGCTGCTTGAATGGCTATGGTGGAAGTTTTCTTTCACCTAGCCCATGTAAAGTGTTTCATTAGTTTAGGATTGTATATAAATAATATCTTTGAGCATGTATCTTTGTTTTGTTGCTTTTACTTTTTGCCATATATTTTCAGTAGCGGGAGGTTTTGAGCATGACTCCATAGCCCAACAGCAAGGCACTGAAGCTGCGAAAGGAGTTCTTAGAGCATCGCAGGGATGACTCTATCCCCCATGGAGCCTAATGTTAGCGATATTTCTTGTCTCAGGACAAGAAATAGAAACAAGACAGCGAAAGTCCCGAATCCCCAAGAGTTAATAGGGACCGTCCATCTGGAAAGGACGCGTGGCAGGAGATCAGCGTTATCGGAGAGGGTCCCGACAGGGAAGCGTCCATCGGAGTTGAAGCCATCGGGATATCAGGGATCCCGGGGATGAGTGATTCGTGCACTTCAAAATTGTGATCCGCGAAGCCCCGATCAGTGGAGGCCAGCTGTCAGCGTAATGGAGCGTCGGGATTTGAACGATCAGGAATCTCGCGGGTGTATGCATTGAGGCATCACAAACCCCGTAGCCCCGATGGAGGTATAGGGCTCCAGTCTTATGAGGGATGGTCGTATGGACCAAATAGCCTAGCCAGGAGGGCCAGAAAATGGAGAAAAGGGTGCATCGCAAATCGAGGATTGGACAAGCGAAGAGTTCTCAACAGCGGGAACCGCGAAACCCTGAACCCTGAATTCCCGATAGCGCCAAGATTCGGGCCCATGTTTTTGGCGCTTGGTCATCAAGAAGGAGGCCTGGGGAAGGGGCGCTTATATTTGTCATTTGGCCACTCGAGCCTCGAAGCGTTGAGCTAAATCTTCGAAGGGGAGCACTTTGCTCTTCAAACTCCAGTTCGACGTGGTCTGGACCCCGATACCTTCGAGGAATGAATGAAGAAAAGAGAGGGTGGTTGAGGCCTCGCCTCAATCATTAATTTCAAGGCATGGAGGGTCTGAACAACAGTCTTCTCAGGAGGGTCCTGTGTACCCCTTCTTCTAGAGAAGCCAAGCTCGATTTTGTGACCAGCCGAAGGAGGTCTACACACGCTAGCTCGGCATTTAAATGGCTCAGCTACTCCCCTTGTTGGAGCCACGCGTAGTTAATATGGCATCTGTCGTAGGCGCATGATCGTCCTGAGTCTGCATGGGCAGACTATCAGAAGCCATGCAGATGCAATTGTTTAATGCAGCGTCTTTTTTTTGCTACTGTGGTGGTTTTTGAGTATATGTAGGCGTTTTCGCCATTTTTGTATGGATCGATGGTAGAGAAGAGCTCCCTACTGTAAAGTTTAACAGACATCCTAGTTTGTTGGATATGCATCTATATTTGAGATATCTTGTTTATGACAGATAGTTTTTATTGCTCCATCTAATTTTGGTCTCATGCTTAGAGAGTTCGTGATTGACTGAGTCGCGCGAATAATTGTAGTTCCGTTATGATAAATGATTTATCGTTGCATTATTGTATTCTCTGGTTTTCTATATTTAAGTGCAAGAAGACCTTGCGTTTGGATGCCTTCTTCTACAGTCTATTAGGAACCTGTCGTTTGTAACAGACCTTCGCACTCTTTCCATATAAGTCTTATGTCTATTCACCCTTTACTACAACTCACTGTCTGAAGTTTATATAAGACCTCACTCACCTATGCATGCCTGGCCTAGTTTTGAAGTTGAAATGATATCGTTTTGAGTTGGCTTCCATTCGGTCACCCCATCTATAAACAAACTGTGACATAAAATTGATGGGCGTCGGGCTCTGCTCCTGCTAGCAATCTAGGAGTGACTTCCGTCGCCAACAAGGGGCTGCAGGAACCAAGGTTTTGCAGTGATGAGGGGAAGTGATGAATTATACATGTCTTTACTAACCATCTACTCATGTGCACATTTTCCATTAGTTAACAGTTACTTATCAAGTGACATTCCTTTACTTGATGTTCATTCATTTATCAGTGTGTGACATTACAACATCATATATGAATAACACATTCATCATACTTAAGCATTTATCATCATTGCATAGTGACAGTAAACATCATAACATGAAAAAAAAACACATCAGGACACAAGGGTTTAACATGGTTCACCCAACTTGGGTTATGTCCACAATGGTTGGATTCTTATATTATTCATTGATAATCTTCTTACAATTGTGTAATGTGATACAAAATATGCAATAGCAACATTACCTAAACATGACTAGCCATTATGCTACAGTGTGAGTCTCACTCCTTAGTCATACCTCCAAAATTCTTCCTTAACTGATGAACTCAAAAGAACTTCACATATGTCGAACCATCAGAACTTCAGAACCTCTCTACCCAAAACCCTTTACATATTATACATCAAAATAGGGCTAAGCTCGTTAAAATGTGGATAAAATGTCCCAAAATCCTAACTACTTTATGCCTTTTCCACACCGCTCTATCGCACTTCCTTCTATCGCGCACTTTGAATCCTTAAAGTCCACTCTTGTCGTGCGTTGTAGCCCATATTCTAACTACCTTTTATTCTTTGACTTATTATGGTGAAGATCCCAAAACTTATCTAAAATCCCTATCCAACAGGCCACCAACACTCACATGTGGCTCCTCCCAAGCCACTCGGGCCTTTTTCTAGTTCTCCATGAATTTTTTTAAGGTCTCCTTCATTGTCACAGCCTTCTCCTTTACCTATATTTCCTTCTACAAAATTTGGTCAATTTTTTCAGCAGTGATCCGAGCCTGCATCTTCTTGACACTTTCATCAGTTGCTTGTTTGATTATACCTTGAGTTAATGCTAAGGCCTTTTTCACTCTATATGCTTTGAATTGTAGTTCTTCTATTTGTTGTGTGCGAGCCTGCTACTCTTCCCTTAGTTGATTCATTTCTGAATATGGATTTATGTTCTCATTCATTTTCATTACCACCTCTGTTGGCAGTAAGGTGATAATTACTACTTTGAATCTATGCGCATTTTCCTACGTAGCCTTGATCTTCTGGTTGATCTCTTGATGCTCCTTATATTCACTTAGTTGTGTCTAGAAGCCCATGATTTATGTATATAGTTGAGCACTTTCTACTTCTAGATTATTTATGCTCTCCATCATTGTTGTCATTGTCTTCTCCCTTTTCTCCATTTCTTCAAGTGTAGTGCTCGGTGTCATTCGTGCTTCTAGGTTGACTATTAGTGCGTGAAATCCCTGAATATCTTCACTTATCTTGGATATGTGTTCCTCTACTAGGGCCTCCTTCTTGGTCTGAGCCTATGGGAGTTCTTGGTATACCTTCTCGAATTCCTCGTCGAAGTCTTCTTTAACCTTTTTTTACTCCATCTCTAAGGCTACCTTCTCAGTCATAACCTTAACTAATTTGCTAGATGTCTTCTCTACACGTGAGTGCATCTCTTCTATCATGCTCATCTGAAATTCTTGCAATAAATATATTGGAATTTGAGATAGAACTAAGTCAAGATGACTTAGTTCCCTTGCGTGTTCCTACATCTATGTGGTGGGGAACTCTATCACCCCTGTCGCTAACTTGATCAATCTACATTCGCCTGTGACTGCTAACAATTGAGAGATTGTTGGCCCAGCCTCCCCAATATTTGTAGTGCTTGTTGTTTGTTCCTCCTCATTCTATTTCCCTGGAGTGATGTTTGTTGTTTATAGTAGTTGGTGTAACTTGACCATATACTCCTGCATCCATCTGTGCATCTCTTCCTGCAATTGTGTTGCGCGTTGAAACGTGTCATCTGTGAATTATTTCACTTCATCGCATATCTTCTCCAAATATTCCTTTTTCAAAGCTTGGATACCCACTTCCTTGACAGCTTGTTCTTTGTTCGTTCTGGCATGGATCTCCCTATCTCTAGTTATTTTTGCTTCATGTTTGTGTGTGACATTGTCTTCTTGGTTGTTTCTTCTATGCCCTTTCTTATGTCCTAGTCATATCCTTCTTCTTCCTCATCATCTATCTCTTGGAATTTCAGGTTTTGTTTCTCAAATGGCCATGTTTCTGCTAGTGGAATATTCTACTCGTCGTCCCAATTGACCATAATATGGCCAATCTCATCCTTTGTTAATCTATATTGTGTTGGTAGCCATTGTTGATCTAGGTCCTTCTTGGATTGTACATACATGTGGTGATGCCTTGCCTTAAAGTGTGTCACTAACTTATACGTCTCGACCACCTATGGTGATATGTGCGGTGTCCTCTTGATGGTGTCCCTAATAGTTTCCTTATAAATATAAAATGCAACATTATTGTCCATCTATCACGCCTTATGCATAGTATACCAAAGGTTCTGATAGCACGCGGCTAGACAAGGCTTCTCCCTGACTCCCAAAAATGTGTGTCATTTGTCTCTCTCCAATATTATAGTGCTAATAGAATTAGTAACCAGGCGTAATGGAACTCGGTCCATTTATCCTATGCTTCCTCACAATCAATCAAAAATTGGTTTAACAGAAACTTTTCCTAGCTGATCGGGATGCCCTCGATGAACCTTTCAGCTGTTGCAATGACTGTTTCTAGGACTTGATATTTTATACACTTCCTCAACAGTTTACAAACTAAGTCTTGTGTCGCAAACCTTATTTTCGGGTTGCTTATGCTTGCGATGTCAAAACTGTGTTTTCCATGAAATGTATGGAACTTCTCCTTCATGCTCTCAGTTAGAGATTTATCATTATTCTTGTTGAAAAACAACAAAGAGGTGTCCTCCCCCTATGATGGAATACTAGAAATACATACGATCAAATTTGTATCGATGGAAACTAGTCTATCGAGCCACGTGTATTCCCCATGCACACAGCTCAGCAGCATTTTGACGTAGGCATTAATCTCTTGGCTCCTTCCAAAGTGTGGTATATCAAACAGTTTCAGAATTCCTGCCACCTACAATCATGTATCCCAAATATGTGGCTTTATGACTATCATCTACGTTTTGGAACTAATGTTCTTCTTCAAAAACTTTCTAGGCACTAACTCTAGAAATTTATTCTCATTTGTGATGGCATGGTCGACATACTTTAAAGCGGGTATCAGACCTAAGATGTCCCCTTCCACAATCACTCCTTCTGGAATCAGTGGCTCCACAAGTGGGTACTTCGCGTCCTTTTGTAAATTGACCTATTTTGCAGATGACTTTCTTGGTGGAATATAGTCCCTAGGGAATCATGATGCTGAGGAGGATGCCTCATGTGTCTATTAAAATACAAGCATCATTGCGGGTTGACCGCATTGTTTCTTCAATACTGACGTTGAAGCCGCTACTACCTTAGATGGTTTCATCTTCCTATACGACTAGTCTCTACATCTAATTGGGCTCTGTAACTTCGGCCCTGAAACTTCAGCTCTACAACTCGGCTCTCTATGTGAATTCTAACTAACAATAACCATCTCTCTTCGACCATTTGTTTTATTTTTTACTTCATCGCCAGTTGTGAGATTCCCTACATGCCTAAACTTTCTGTGTAATCCACTAGTGGTTTGTATTCATTACATGTCTTAATTCTCCATTAACTCCGTATCTTCGGTGAATTCTTCCTTCGATTATGCAACCTGTAAATATCTTCTGGCCAATCTACATTTATTGTTATGCAGCACCACTACTTCATCATTATGGTAGCTCTTTATTACACGTCACGTCATGGATTGTCTTAAATGCTATGAACTGTCATCTGTGTGATCCCTTCTCTTTGTGTGATCTTGCTTCCTTTGTTTGTATGTTCATTTTCCTGCTTCTTTTTCTTCTACGACAATGTCCTGCTTTTCCTTAACTTCTAGGACTCCTCAACTTAATACATCCTCCCTGAACTGTTTTCTTGTTTTTTCTTATTTTACATGCTTTGTTTTTTTGTCTTTTTTTTCTATAGTAAACTATGATACAAGTTAGTATGTGCATCTCCCCTAATGCGCAGAAGGATGGGCGTCCCTGTCCAGTTCCATCTAACTCCCATTCACTAATCCTTCCATGACCTATCCATCCAACTGTTCCAGTTGAACAACACCTACTTCTATTACATATTTGATCATGTATGGCCCTAGCCAGTGCATCCTAAAATTCCTAGGGTGCTTTAAGAACTTACTTTCATAGAGAGGTACTAGATCTTGTGTGTGGAACTTCTTTTTCTTGATGTGTCTATCATGCCATGCTTTTTCCATTATATACTTGCTAATGGAACCCTACAACAAATCGATCTTCCTCTAATATTAGTAATTGTGATAGTATTTCTTCTACTGCATCAGAATCTATACGGTCTATCATTGCAGCAATGCACAGACTCGGTACAAGAAATTCCATGGGCATGACTACTTCCTGAACATATGCTAATCTAAAGGGTGTCTGACATGTCAACTTTTTTCATGTACTTCTATAATCCCATAGCACTGCAGGAATCCTTAAATTCTAGTCATCCCATCCTACATTACATATCTTTGTTAGTGCATTCTCTAGTATCTTATCGAATGCCTCCACATTTCCATTAGCTTGAGGGTGATATGGAGTGCTCTTCCGATGTTGAATCTGGAACTCTTATGTTAATGATGCAATTGTCTTGTTCAAAAAGTGAGTCCCTTGATTGCTCATAAGTATTTTAAGACACCCAAACATTGTAAATATGTGCTCGAATAAGAACCATGCATTTGTCTCTACGTTGCAATATATAATTGGTTATACTTCTTACGATCTTTTCAAGTAGTTTTTCATAGTAATTATGTACCTAGATCATGTTCTCCTCGTCAGTAGATTAATTGGTCTGATAAAATACACTGCCCATTTTTCAAATGCCTGCAAGGTAACTTGTGGATTCAAAGGAATCTCATCCCTTTGTGGCGGCCTTCCTACTCTCTGAAAAATGTCACAGCTCTGACAATACTCCTTAGCATCCTTATGGAGGGTAGTGTTGATGGGTCCTAGATCCCTTTAATTCAACAACAGGAACCAAACCCACCACCGAGGCCCAATTAGACTCTTCAATGTTTAATAGTGGAATGGTTCTCCAGATCTTGCAATCCAACCAATTAATCGATGGTCTTTACGTTTTCTTGCGAAGGCACCTCCTTCAGTTTAGACTTTCTCTTTTTGTATTTTCTTTTAGGTGGGACCGATATGAGATGTAAGATAGTATAAACCAACTTGGCAACAAACAAGATTAATTTTAACTACTGGAGAGGAGGCTGATCTTGGGATAACTCGCTACTCAAGCATGCAGACAACAATTCTATACCATAGGCCTAGTACTAATACATTAACCATGTGAGCATCCAATTACTGTCTGAGATACTAATTATCAGAAAGAAAACACACATGCGATAAGATAATGGCAAACAAAATAATTCACCTACTCTAATCATCCATCACATAATAACACAATGATTCATCTTCATCATTAAAGAAAACAAATGCAAAACATTGCATCAAATAACTTAACAATAGATTTAATAGCTCTTACTCATTACAGCATCCATTCATGAAACGAGATAGGAAATAGTTCTTCTCCACGTCCAATCACATATGAATTTGATGAAAATATAACTTGTCTCTGGTCCAGAAGGACTTCTCAATTAAGGGTAGCTCCAAAATAATTCTTAACAAACCAGAAAAGAGAGTTTCTTGCAACAACCATTGACCTCTAGTTAATCGGTCGAGGCTCTTATTTATAACATAAAAATAACGGCTAAAGTGTAGTTAAACAAAACAAAATTAGCCACGTGGCGTTCTCTCCTAACAGTTTTCCAACAGTCATCTCAAGATATCACTTTGAAAGGGTGACTTTTCTCATACTCCGACCAACTAATGAACAGCTCCTCGCAGATGTGGGCGTATGGAAATCTGTGTTGTTCCATCGGAGCCACGCAAATCTCTCTCATCTTTACTGCATGTGCCCGATATTTCACCAGACTGACATTTAACTGCTGCAACACAACCCGAGCTCTTATCAGGTGTTCCATAAATTGTTTCACCTGTCTTGGTGTTGTGTTGGTCACCTTCGCCAGCACTTCATCCCATAACGAATCTTTCTTGGTGTGTGATTCGACTATGTCATACAAGTCGAGGAAGTTGTCGGGTGTGTCGAACTCGAGCAGTCTGATATCCTTCATTGCCTTGTTGATTTTATCCCAATGTTTCTCTCATTTGGCCAACTACTCTTGAATTTCCCAATGTGGTTCCTGAGACATTTTATCCGAATACTTGGTTGATCCTTTTATGCTATCAAGACTGCTTTCACTCAACACCCGGATGTCGTGTTCTTCTTTATCTCAGCCCTGTTGGACTGCACCAATGTAGTCGATTCTCTCTGCGGCTTGATGCACATTTTCATACCACCGCTCCATATCCTTGCATGTCATGATTTCCATGAGAGTATCTTCCTAGAGATCGACTATCTTCGCAGTGAAAAGGTGTCACTCATTTGTGAACTTATTGTAAGCCTCTTTGAACTCGCTCCTCAGGTACATTGTAGCCTGAGTGGTGTCCTGATAGTACTTATCCAGGTGGCACAAATTTTCTAGTTCCTTTAGGAAGGAGGCCAGCTCCTTTTCATCCCATTTAGCTCTGTCCAGGGTGGCATCTGAGATCGCCATCCCCACGCCGATGAGCTCATATGTTCTGGCATTTTCTGTGTTTATCAAATTTTCTTCTGTAGTGATGAGGATGGAGCGATCCAACATGATCCTCCTCTTATTTGTGGTTCTTTGGACGATGGACTTCCTTTTTCGATCATACACTATAGCATGTATATCAGCTACCTCGTCCATCGGTTCGGGAATCTGTTGATCACCCCATATGAGTGTATTACCTAGACTTCTGGTGGTGTATATTTGTTCAAGATTAGGTTCTTGAACTTCCTCGTTATGCTCCGAAGGCCCAACTTCTTTCTGGCATTCATCGGGGTTTTGAGCATCGATTTAAACAGAGGCATCGGGGATAGAATCGATACTTACTTGTTCATCGGTCGTTGAAACATCGATTTTCTTTTGCGGGGTTCCTTCCTCTGGCTCGTACGGTCCTAACTTGTCCTTTAGACAGTCTGCTAGGGTCTCCGGTGCATCAGGCATCTTTGTGTCGAGGCCACTTTCGGCTTCTTTTTCTTTCTGTGGGACCTCCTGAATTTGGACATCGGGAATAGAAGAAGATGTCTTCTCAGGTCCCTTTTCTTCTTCGATATGCATCGGGGTCCTGAGAGATACTTCTGGGCTTTCATCGTCATCATATATCTTTATAAAATTGCTCAAGGGGTTTAATGTGCTTGTCTCCACTGATACCTAGACTGTTTCTGACTGAGTCACCACACCTGTTGGAGATCCAGCTGGTGGCATTGTGAATTCAAGGTCATCAAACCCAGAAATTTCATCAACATCTATAAATTATGGGCCACTTGTACCCATCTGGCTTCTCTCTGGGTTATCGGCAGGTGATCCTATCGTTTCTGATAGGTCTGGGTCATCTTGTAGCTGATCAAGCACCTGTTGTGCTCGTTCCAACATGATCAGTCCCCTTCGCCACACATCCTATACAAAATGGATATCGTTGCCTTGTGTTGGGGCTATCAAGGGGGATTTGGTTGCTTCGGATGCTATCCTTTCTTCTCTAGCCCTGAGGGCCTCTTGAGCCGATTGTTCCAAGGTTGTTTCTTTCTCATCCCAACTCATGGCCTTGAACCTCGTTGCCTTAGGATCAGCCATCCTCGCCATCACCTCATCCCAGTCTTGAGCATTTTCGGTGAAGATCTCATATTCAAACCTGTCATGGGCATATGGCTAACAGGACAATACTTGTGATGTGTGCTTCAGGACCAGACCCTTTGGGTCGTGCTTGCAAAAATGGTCAATCTGGAATCAGAACTCCAATTGGCTTAACCCTTCCTGCTTGGCTTGAGCGATATCTTTTACCATGTAGAAACCTATATGAAATCCATAAGGTATGAATGTTCGCTTCTTATCTTTTCCCAGAGTAGCATTGTAACCTTGCAGGATGGTTTGATAACAGATTTCCCCTATTACTAGTCAATCGGGGACATACACAAGTAATAGGTGTGGTGCTCCAGTGGCTCTGAAAACCCTGATATAGGTATCGCGCTCATCCAGATACCAGTGGAAAAAAATTGATACCATCCTTTTGGCCACATCCGACAGTATTGAGACTCTTTCTTGAACAGAAAAAAATGAATACATGCGATAAATTGATCATAGATGAGAGAGTAGGATTTATTGTACATGTTCTCCCATAAGATGTTGAAATATACATGGACCAGGATTTCTGAGACGTGCCATCTTAATTTCATTTCGGCAAAGGAATTTCTGGCACAGATGACATCCAATAAATAAGAAGTCATATACAAGGATGGGGTTTCTCCCTCTTTCGACGTCTGGGCCTGTTGAATGCAAATGCTCAACTGCTTTGAAATGATGGCGCCCCTGTTAAAACCCCTCCCTGAAATGGCTACAGTGTAAGATAGAGGCATCCATGTCTCTGAAAACTTGGAACAATCCTTCTCCCGATACAAATGACAAATGAGAGCCATTAGGTATATATATGGTTCTCTTAAGTTGGCCGTCAGGTACCAGCCGGAGCTCCGATTGGTGAAATTTTTATCCTCTCTCCACCATGAAGCCATCACCTTGCTGGTGTCATGTTTCTCATAGAATCTCACAACAAAATTGGTGTTTAGTCGCTCCTTCGAGTCTCTGAGCTTGCAGTAATTCTGCACTTCCACCGGAAGGAAAACCCCGACACACTCGCCATTGTCGTCATTAATCAGACATTTTTGTGTGTCTGTGTGGTTGATAAGCCATTTTAGGAGTTCCATGTAGGGAAAAATTGAAGTTATGCTCGCTACCATGTGAAGGTACGATCTTTGGATATTGATAAAGACTTCATCATCGAGCCTTCTCAGATCGGGGTCGTTGTGCGGAGTGTACTAGGGAAATTCTTCCTGCTTGATCTTCTGGAAAAGTTCTCCCCAGTGCGGGAGTACTATCTTGGCCACTATGCTTGCCTCTGTGTCTCCAAAGGCTGGAGGTTGAATGAAAACCTTCTTGGTGGATGTCTTGATGACGGGCACCGGATTTGGAGTGAATTCCAATTGTTTTGCGACTGTTAGGGAAGAACTTTCTCCCACATCTAATTCCTTTAGCTTCGGCGCTCTTGGAAATTTCCTGGTGGTTGGTTTTCTTGGAGGCATTGTTCCTGCAAATAAAACAATCATTTAGGGCCAGCATACAGAGAAATATTGGATCAAAATGTATATGTGAAGTGAAAACACAGAAAATCTAGACTGGTACATACCTGTAACGCTTGTTAAACTATGTTGTTTAATACTCACAGGATCTTGGAAGCTTTTTCCGAATTGCTCGTCTCGCTCCTCTGAATGATTTGAACTTATTTGCACGTAGAATAATCTTGTTTACAATGGCTCAAAATAATTTAACGGGAAAGATCCTACCAATCATATCAACCAATTAATCCAAGTGATGAGTGAAATTCAAACAAATTTATCGCCGAATATATGCAATTTAATTCATCGTGGGTTGACGGCGAAGGCGTGGAGGGTGATGTGTTGTATCGGTAGGTTCAAACGGTCCTTTTGATTCATGCACGATTTAGCAACTAATGCGAGATTTGGGATTAATCATCCCTTTAAATGCATCGTATCTAGAGTTAAAACGTCCCATCGTGTCACTTTCCTAGTGGAGAATTCAGGAATCAACAAGGTGCTACGAGAGTTTTCGTTGATGTTCGTTTGCAAAAAAACATCGACGTTGATCGATTTCCCCGTATGGGTTTGACGCAGCACAACTAGCTCGAGATAGAACTAAATCGTAAGGTTATCCAATCTGGAAAGGATACATGGTAGATGAGGACAGGAGGTTTGATCGCGCACATCAATGGGAGTCGGGGTTTTCAACAAGATTAGCGCATTAAAAGAAACCTAGGATTGTCGATGTAGAAAAGGTATCGAGGATTGACGATCAGGGAAAAACTTATTATGTTCTCTATGGACTTACTTTCTCAAAACCTTGTCGATGCTAAAATGTTTCGGGGATCGGCTATCGGTGATATCCTCGTGTAATTACTTGTTGCGAAAGAAATCTTTCGTTTGTCGACGCCGATGAAGATCGGTGCTCGGCGACTGTGGTTTTCTTGAGTGCTTTTCTTTCATTTTTAATTCTTCCCGATGCCGAATATTTGAGCGTGTCGGGGAAATGTTTTAGCTGTTGATTCTTATTTAGAAGTTAAATATTTTAATTCGTGGATTTTCATAGTTTCAAGCAAACTTTTAAAGACTTAATGAAAGACAAAATGGTAAGCAAACACAACATTTTCCACAATGAAGACAAATCAGACAGTGCAAAAGATCAAGTGGTACCCAAAAAGTAAAATTTTACATAGTCTTTTTAGGGTGTGTTGAGTGCTCAATAAATGGCGACTTACTAGGTGAAAGAAGAATCTATGTTCCTCCTTCATGCTCGGCTGATGCAAAGTTGGTTGAGAAATTAACT
>WSFP011472458.1:0-17509 GCA_009831015.1 Picea engelmannii
TCTCTCTTTGATAAAAGGTTATGCTAATTCACATTCATTACCAAAAAACCTGGATTCAATTTCTTTAATTATGGAGTTCTTCCATCAAGCCCTGATCGATGAAACGACAAAATCCTTCAAATTGTATCTTACCAAATTCGGGGATTGTAAATGCTCAATCATTTTCATCTAATCGCATTGGAAGTTTCCCATCTGTGAAAAAGTCTATTCAGTTATTCTCGATTGATCTATATGGATCAATCTGATAAAAAATATTTGGATGTATATTCAGTTTTCACTATATCCCATCAAATTCTACCCGTATCCAGATATACTTCCAATTAGAAAAAAAAAAAAAAGATAAGGAAGAGAAGAGGTACTTTGATACTTTCATCCAACCACGTGAAAAGGAGCTATGAACGAATGAATCAAACCATTCTTAAATGTGAATCTCACTTAGAAAATTTCCTAATGAAAATAGTAAGATTGAAAGATGGAGAACAAATTAGATCCATTTCATTTATGGTTGACTTTAGCATACATCTCATACTATAATTAAAGGACGGACGAATGATTTGAAAGGATGATAGATTCGAACTTTACATGGCATTCCCATATCTCGGCGACATAGCCAAGCGGTAAGGCAGAGGACTACAAATCATCCATCCCCAGTTTGAATC
This sequence comes from Picea engelmannii, assembly GCA_009831015.1. Lineage (NCBI taxonomy): Eukaryota > Viridiplantae > Streptophyta > Pinopsida > Pinales > Pinaceae > Picea > Picea engelmannii. The sequence goes on from WSFP011472458.1 coordinate 660, forward strand.
CGAGTGTCGCCTTGTTGAGGTAAGTAAATGGAAGGAAAAGTCTTGATTTCCATTATAGAACCTCTCGAGACATATTGGTACATATTACCAATATAGATAGTGAGTTATGTACATTTGATCCCACTTTCGTCATGAATGTACGACCCTCGAGGTAGTTATAGTAATTCGTTGGTTAATGATCAAATGGATTTATTTATCTCTCATATCAGTTCGAACGTCGGTAACGTTCATAATGGAAAAGTGGTCCATTTCAACTTCAACTTTACACTATCATTAATAGTTCCATTATCATCTCAATAATGAAATCATTATTTTTTAGAGAACATGATCCGTATGGACATAGTCGATATAACTTGGGTTGCTTTAATGGTAGTTTTTACATTTTCCCTTTCACTCGTAGTATGGGGGAGAAGTGGACTATAATAGTGATTCTTAAGAAATAATTATTGTGTTCCTTCTAAATCATGCATGAGAATATCTCTTGTTCCATAAGGATCCAGTGATTTTGAATCTTCGTCCCAAATTGAAAGACTCTTTCCATGGAATTATTTCATCTTTATCCCCGTAAGGGTTGTGCATAATCCCTTGTCATTATCATTGTCCTATGATATTTTCATAGGACAAATATGATTCTTTCTAACAGGTTTTAATGAATTAGTTCTTTTCTAGAACTAGTCGATAATCTCGTTTCTTCCACTGAAGAACGATCTCTCTTCTAATTCTTAGTAGGAATAGAAAGAAATAGTCCATGTTTTACCAGATGTTTCCGAATTGATCGGATATTATATCACTTCCGTTCTCACGAAAACATATGCGACATAAGTCATAGATTACTTTGTTTTTTCTTATACCATTTCATGTTCCATATGTAATATGGACTAGATAACAATGTTCGTACTGGAAAAAGATGTTTAACTTTGCAATCCACAAGTACGTTCAGAATAACATCTATCTACATTGGGTCTATTTTTTCCAGGGGCATGAAGAAGGTGATCAGCTCCGCTCTTTTATGGTACGAGGTCCTTCATCCTACATTTACCATATATGGACAAGTACTATTAGGATATATTTATCCATATATGGGTGTAGAAGAAGAAGTAGTCCAAAAGAAAAGATTAGATAGTCTTTTCCTTCAGACTACTTCTTTTCAAAAGAAATGAAAAGCAATCCCTACCGTGTATTGTTGCAATATACAAAATCCCACCTTACCCTGTATTGGTGTAATATAATAGATCCCATAACCTATTTTATACTTATGATCTAGATCATTTGGATCTATCTAGTGATTAATAATCACTCGATTCTCATAAAAATCAAGTGTTTCCACTACTTGCACTGGTCGTTTTGACGTAAGGGATAAATGGAAAAGCAGTAGAAATTGAAAGGAACAGTAGAATAGCACTAAATGCAAGGGTATTTACTTCCATGATCCCCTGATATTTACTTTGTTCAAAAATAGCTCGAGATTTGATGTCATAGAGATGAATGAATCTTTCAAAATCCATGAAATAGATGTAATTGATAGAATCGGTTCGAGTAACAAAATCTAACTAACAAATTGAATGAATTCTTCGATGAAAATAGTATAACATAATATGATCACTTTTGATAATACTAGTAAGAAAAATTTGTGTGCATCAGAAAACGTTATGATCAACACATGTCTGTATCATTTCGAAAGAATAGGATTCGTACAAATAATAACCTTCTGATACTCCAAAAGACGTTCGTCAGACATGAGAGGTATTTCGCTTATATATCCACAGGTTAGATGGAATCTTGAACCTATCCCGGTCCGGTGATGATATAGAAGTCTCCCATATTGAATTTATCCAGAGGCCCACCCATGACCCTGGAATGAGAAGGACTAGTCCGTCCAGATCCTGACATGATCATTATTGGAAAGACAATAGAGTGTCTAGAAATCCATGTTCCTATGTTTGTAAGAGGAATTAGAGCATGCTCCAATCAAATCATCTAACATCAGAGTGTTGAAATATTGGTCTTCATCCATAATAATCTTCAAGCAATGTCACCTAGAGATTTGGTTACAAAGGCCAAGAAGAGGTGTGAATCCTAGAGAAATTTTTGGAGAGTTGTCTCAAATTTAATTGTGGCCAATGACCTGCAACCACCTAGTAATGAGCTAGAGAGAAAGTGGTTCCTTCAAGAGCTAATGGTCAATAATGATGTTGACAAGAACCTCGCCATCTTTAAATGATGTAAAGGAATAGCCTTATTTTCGATTTGTTTTTCCTCTTTTCATTGTATTTATGTTTTTTGAAAAGATTGAAAACTGAGAACAAAATTGATAATGTATTTAATGTTGATATTATGATAGTTGCGGGAGGTATTAACATCTACATGTAACCCTGACGAGACTAGAATATTCCGGGAAGCAAGAGAAACCCTAAAACATTGGATAATAACCCTAGGAGACAAGTCGGCTCAGAGAATATTTATTATTCAGTTATTAGCCTCCAGAAGTAGAAATCGGTCCAGTTAGGTCACTTGGAGGACTATAAATAAGAGGGCACTAGAGCTCATTTGCCAGTCTCACTCTCACAATTGCATAAGACCGATGGTGCCCAATTTTGGAGAGGAGTTGCAGTTGCAGTTGTTGCAACTGGCATTTCGATTTTGGCTTGGAATTTCTCTTGGTTATGGTTTGGACTTTCTGCTTGGTATGCTAGCTCTAGAGAGAGGTACGCAACCTTGGTTGGCTATTGGTTCTCGGGTTTGCTTCCGGAATTATTCTCTCTGTCAAGATTAAGGTGCTCGGCGGTGGCTTCGGCCTATGGTTGGGTGAAAATATTTCTATATTATCTATGGTGAAACAAGCACACCTACTTTTCTAACAAGTTATGGGACCATAATATCTTCGGACAGTCTAACCGCTGGAACATATATTGGGAGGATTTGCTCAGTTACAGTTACAGTTGCAGCAAAAAAAACCTAACCCTCTTGTTAAGTCACCTTAAGTGAAGAGATTGACCTAATTTCTAGATAGCCTAGTGCGCCCTAACCTAGCGCACCTCTTGGTACTCTCAGCAATCTAAGACGTCAAGTTTGATTTTTTGGTCAAAGTCAAAGGTTGATCAAGTCAAAGCAGTAATAACTTAGTCTATGAAGACAAAAAAAAAAATTAGAAGGGGCTTCTAACTTCAGAGCATGGAAGACAAGGATTGACCTCATCCTTTCCAAGAATAAAGTCTTGGATATCGTGAAAGGAAAGATCATGGAACCACGGTTTGAAGTGGGAAAAGAGAAGGAACCTCAGAACGTTGCAGTTATGGAGAAGTCCAAGTACAATGAAATCAACGCTATGAGCATCATATTAGACTTTGTAAAAGACTACTTGATACCCTACATCTCTCATCTTGACTCATCTAAGAACATGTATGATGCCCTAACTAACCTCTTCTGAGTCAGAAACATTGGACAAGTAACGAGTTTGAAGAATGAGCTCTATGACATGAAAATGAATTATGATGATTGCATAACAACATACTTTGTGAGAATCTCTCAGTTAACAGATCAATTGCAAGCTATTGAAGAAATCATTTCAGAAAATGAACTGGTAAATATAGTACTCAATGGCCCTCCCAAGACATGGGATGCATTTGTCACAAGCATAAACACAAGAAAGGAGTTTCCCACATTTAAAGAACTTTGGACTTCTTGTGCACAAGAAAAATCAAGGATTAACGCAAAATAAAAATCCCAAAATAAATATGATAATCAAGCCTTCATAGCGAAATTCAAGAATTTTAGGAATAAGAGGAAGTTTGGCTTAAGGAAGGAAACAGACGAAGCAACAGTTGTCGAAGAAAAGGAACCCTCAAAGAAAGTCAAACAAGATGAAGAAGATTTCTTCTTCTAGTCAAGGTAACAATATTCTTCTATAACATAGTTCTGGTACATATCATGCATATCTATTTCTTGAGAAGAAAAGATGGTCAGTAAAACAATACCTATGGAAGAATATCAAGATAAAGATTGTTATTATGATGACTACAAGAAGATAAAGTACGTTGGAAAATTCTTGAGGAATCTATTATATAAGTAACAACTATCAGATAGGCCGAAATCATAATCAAACTTGAAGAGACCCAAAAGGATTCAAATCAGAAAGAAGTCAGTAATCAAGAGGAAATTAGAATAAGACTTGGGACACTTTACAGAAGGCAATAAAGATGCAGACGGAAGCATCGACTCTCTTAGATGGAGGGAGATGATTACAAAATTCCAAAAGAAGAGCATGCATCCATGCATTAAGCAAGGATTAGGAGGGAACTAATCCTAAATGATATGATCCATTGAAGAATTTGAAGTATATGTCCATGTTCCCATTGAAAGTAACATCCATGTTAAGCAACACATGTTCAATTTGACTCTAGAAAAAGTCTTCTTCGAAAAGAAGCCTTGAATATTCTTGGTTGTCCATCTACATCCATGTTCCTGTGATGAAAGGAAGAACTTGGAATGTTTAGGAAGGAAGGGAATGGAATCTATAGAAGACTCCATGGACTCAAAAGCTAAAGACGAACACGAGGAAAAACATGAAGATTCCAAGAAAAAAAGAAAAAACTAGAACAACCAGTTATTATACCAAGAATCATAAGACTATCGACTTGATTAGAACCCACCAGAAGCAATCAACCATAAGAAATGTGTAACATCCCCGACCATCAACCCCATTTTCGGGCAACGCTACTACGCGGAAACATTCTCATACTTATATATATAACATGCATTAAATCAAATTAACACATTTAACTAAACAATACAAAGTAATCACAGGATTATTGCTAACATATAGAAATAATGGAATTAACAGTAATTCATAATTACATCGGAATACATGATAATATTGCAAGCATCACAGACATAAATTTTAATTGAAATTAAACACATAATGATACTTATCTTTGAAACTGTAGTAACTCCACCAACTACGTGCAGACCTTCCACGAACCTCCTACCCTTAGACCACGTTGTTCATCACGCTCAGTAGTGGGTCACCCCCAAGCTAGGACCAAGCTCCACCCTGGGCAAGGAAATCCTAGACTACGTTGAGGTTACAGGAAAACTGCACAGAGAAACCAGAAGGATTCTCTCAAGGAGCCTTCTTATGCCCACTACCCACGGACTCTCATTCCCCACATGCATGTTCCACCCGAAAGTATACACCTTCACAAGAACAATCCATCGGTGCTTCACCTCCCTCTCTGGGTCTCGGCAACAGGCCGGATCAGGAATTCTTAGAGCTCCGTAGCTAGTGTTGGACTCTCTCTGGGAGAAAACCGTTTCCCAATAGAATCTCACACCTGGAGAGAGTTGCTCACAGGGCTGACAACCTGCCTCTTCTACCACGAGCCTGACAACCCGCTTCTTCAGAACACTCTTCGACTCAATTCCAACCGGGTGAGTGAAACCGCAACAGCATCATCACTCAGTTGACACAAGGATGACGACCACAACAGAAAATGGGCATAGTCCCGAAAATGGCAACGGCTAGATGCTAAGACACAGCACACTCATGCGATTACCCAGGTGTCGGGTTACACAGAAGACACAGAAAGTTCACGCATTTCGGGTCTCTGGTGCATGCGTGAATATTTACAAAGGTCGAATACAGAGGCCTCACGGTTTCAGACGAAGGATCGGGAAAACTGGCAGAACGAACCCCCAACTCAGCTGATGCTTCAGCTTTTAACCACATGCGCCAAGGTCGACACTTGTCTTTCTGGAGTTGCATGCATTCCCTCTCCTAAGACTTAGGATAAAAACATGTTTGTCCCACATCTTTGGAATAATAATAAAATAGTATTCTCAAAGACTTAAGCCTCTAAGCTTAGCCCCTCTATCCAAAATTTCAGCCCCTTTTCCCTTACCCACCCTGTGGAAGATTAGTCCCCCATCGCTCTTTCTTCGTGGTCGGTCTGCATACAACGATGTTTAATCTTTATTAATGTTCTGCATAATTACATATACAAAAACATCCTCCTAGCCTTTAACACTTAGGCTCGCAAACCTAATAAACACATAATCCCACCAGCTTATCAATACTCGGCCCACCAGCCTACAAAACATGATTTACAATTCATAAACAGGATTACAACAGGGCTCGTCCTTGGGGATATTACAAAATGGAAGTTGTGATGAAGAACAATGTATGTAAGAAAATGTGAAAAAGACTTATGAATGGAAGCATTGTGAGATTCAAAACTAGAGATTCTTCTAGAAGGAGGGAGAAGACTATGACGAAAACTTGTTCCAGTGAATCAGATATACCTCTTGCAGTATCAATGGATTGAAATTTACATGTAAATGATCGTTCTTCCCAATAAAGAAAATTGAGAAAGAAGCTTATACCAGAAAAACACCCATGTATGCAAATGGAAGAAGACCTTGTATGGATTCAAGCAACTTGATGCAGAGTATCTCATATAGAGAAGAACTGTGGTGAAAACTTCCTATGACAGAGAAAGTGTATCATAATGCTTACTCAGAAGTCCAGAGGATGGATTGCAAATCCATGGAAAACTCCCATGATTGGCTCGTTAATGTATTGACAATTGATTGGCTCGTTAATGTATTTGGAGAATACTTAGTCGGATATTTGTTTTGTGGGACGTTTAAACTATGATGCAAATGACGAAAGAAGTGTTGAGATTTGGGTACCTTGGAAAGTGGTCCTCTTGTGTTTGTGAGCCTCTAAACACATGTGGGAAGTACTTTGTACCTTGTATTATGTACTTTATGTCTAATTTCACTTAGACTTAGGAGATTTAAGTCAAAAGTGAAATTTGGTCATTTTAGCCTAAATGACAATTAATTCACTTTGTGGGTGAATTAGGAGACATAAAGTGAAACTATGGAAACTCAAGTAAAGTGGGTTTTGAGTTGAGATTTACTTGAGATGATCTCAACCATTGACTTAGAATGAGATGAGATGATCTCGTCCACCCATTTATTAGGTTTCTTCATGCATCCTTAAGGAGGGCGCAAAGTGAAAAGGAGAGGCTAATTGTTCACTTGTTCACCTTGAGAGTTTGGTGAGAAGTAGAGAAGTGAGAATTCAAAGGAGAGAGAAGCAAGCTAGGGCACACTTGTTCATGGAGAGCGCAAGGCAAGTTGGAGTCTCAGTTATTTGTGTTGAATGTATTTACTAGGAGGAGGGCGCAAGGTTAGCAGGTAGCATTTGCAGTAGATCTTTCTTGTTTCTGATTTTGTAAATGTGTTGAACCTGCATAGAATAGAACTAGCCTAACAATGATACACACATTTGCAGAGAGAAAAGGAGAAAGAAGAAGGAGAGAAAGAATCAAATAACTCATTAATTGTTGTGAAAAATGAATAATTTACACATGATATACTTTGTATAACTCAATGAGTGCGCACTGGAGGAGAACCAATGCGCCATAGTGGTGGTCTAGAGTGATCTGGACACACACCAGCAGTTATGGAAATAAACTGCCACCTAGTCTAGTCTCTCAGGCAGTTACAGGAGTGAACTTCCACCTAGTTGAGTTAACTAGTCAACTAGTCTTCAGTTAACTAACTGAACAGAGAGTAGTGAAGAGTTAACTCAAGAAATCAAGGGTAATGTGCCAGTCTAATGATGATCCCAATGTTTCATAGTGACAAAACCAATGCGGCATCTAAACTCAACTCAACGAGTCAAATTGAAGTGTTAGCTGAAAGAGAATATTTTCCCCTAAAATATAGGACACTGGATAATGAGTGATTATGAGTAATAAACAAGAAAAAACCTTAGGAAAATTAAATCCTAGGTGTGTGTGAAGTAGCTCCAACACCCCCCTGAACATCACTATGGTGAAAATAAAGAATGGGTCCCGGCAATGAGGCCATGTTAGGTACCCAAATACAAAAGATACACTAAAATAAAGGGAGGAAAGAGAGAAAACCTCATGGGAAAAAACCCCCCTCAAGGTACAATGTATGTAAAAAAAAGAACTACAGTTGCTAGGAAACGGTGTCCTTCACTCCAAGACGACTTCACAGAGAATGGAATTTATGCTCAGTGAAGGTCTTGGTGAAAATGTTTGTCATATGTTTTGTTGAAGGACAGAACTGTAAGTCAATGATCCCCTCGTGTACTAAGTCCCAGATGTAGTGCATGTGGATCTCGATGTGCTTCGTCCGCTGCCTCTAAACTAGATCTCTACAGAACTTCAGACTGCTCTGGTTGTCCCACCAGATGGCAATCGACCGATGAAACTGAATGCCCAACTCAGTGAGAAAATGTTGTAGCCACATAGCCTGAATGGTTATGTTAACTACCCCTTTGTACTCTGCCTCAGCTGAAGATAGAGAAATGGCATTTTGCTTCTTTCTCAACCAACAGATAGCTCCAGAACCAAAACTGAGTGAGTAACCAGATGTGGACTTGCAATCAGTGTTATCTCCAGCCCAATCGGAATCAGTAAACCCGATGAGATCTAATGTAGAGTCTGCTTCATAATGAATCACAAACGTGATGGTGCCCTGTACGTATCGAAGGATACGCTTTGCAGCCTTCCAATGTAGCTCATGCAACTCCTGCATAAACCTGGAAACTGCACCAATTGCATATGAGAGGTCTGGTCTGTAATGTGTGAGATACAACAAACTCCCCACTAGTTGTCTATACAGTGTGTTGTCAACCAGTGGAGTCTCCCCGCCATCCTCAAGTTTGACTCATGATTGGAAAGGAGTCGGAGCAAACTTGAAGTTTGTCATGTGAAATCTCTCAAAGAGATCTCGTGCATACTTGGCCTAAGACAGTTTGATGTTTGATGCATCCTGACTGATCTCGAGTTCAAGGAAGAAGTGTAGCGGACTCATGTCCGTCATCAAAAACATGTCATGTAGAATCCTCTTGACTGCAGCAATCGCTGAAGTCGAGCAACTGGTGATCAACAAATCATCAACATACAGAACTAAGAGTAGAAGTGAATCATTCGTCCTGAGCATGTAGACATTTGGGTCTGATTTACAACGTACAAATTTCTGTGACAACGAGTAGAAGTTCATCTTGGCATACCATGCCCTCGGAGCCTGCTTGACAGGGATGATTTTAAGGATGGAAATTTATTTTAAAATGTAGTAACCTTGGCAAATCTTACTAATCCTTCATATGTCAATTATAAATGTTTGGCGATATTTTTGTAAAAATATTCAAATTTCTAAGTATTTTATATAGTTTTTATAAAATTTTGGCGATTTTGAAGGTAAAATAATTTTATCCTATAGAATTTGGGCGAATCATTTTTAAAATAGCGAATCTCGTTTTTGAAAAAACCATGGAAAATTAGCCCATGAGCGAAATTTAGCCCCTAAAGGGACTTCTTCAGTCGACAGAACAAAGATGAGTCATGCATAAATCACTGGGGCTGCTCCATGTATATCTCCTCAGAGAGATCACTGTGAAGAAATGCATTATTCACGTCCACCTAATGAACTTCCCATCCTTTGGTTGCTGCAATGGCAAGTGTCAATCGTATGGAATCCATCTTCGCTACTGGAGCGAAGGTCTCATCATAGTCAATACCATGAACCTATCAAAATCCTTTGGCAACAAGCCTAGCTTTTTATCTGCTAATCTTTCCATTCGTTGCACTCTTGATCCTGTAGACCCATCTCCATCTAACAAGTTTCCTCCCAGAAGGAAGGGGAACGAGATCCCAAGTCTGGTTCTCGAGGAAGGAGTTATACTCCTCCTGTATGGCAGATTCCCAAAAGGGATTTCCAGCAGCCTCGCCATCAGACTGTGGATCTGAAGACTGAACCAAGAAAATATGCTTGGAGGGCTAATCTTTTCATTCATTGCACTCTTGATCCTGTAGACCCATCTGCATCTGACAAGTTTCCTCCCAGAAGGAAGGGGAACCAGATCCAAAGTCTAGTTCTCGACGAAGGAGTTATGCTCCTCCTGCATGGCAGATTCCCAAAAGGGATTTCCAGCAGCCTCGCCATCAGACTGTGGATCTGAAGACTGAACCAAGAAAAGATGCTTGGAGGGAAATTGTTCGGTGGCAGTGAGTACAACATGAAGCTCCTCGAAATTAGATCGAGTCCTCCTAGTATCGGTTGGATCACCAACGAGATCCCCTGCAGCCTGAATATTACTATGTGCCCACTTAGGCCTCTACTCTGGCTCTGCAACTGCATCTGGATGCTCTGACTCTACATCTGACTATACTGACTTGGAATCTGAATCATTTGAGTCCTTTGAATCGAAACTCTTGTCTGAAGAAGAGTCGGCTTGTGCATGCTCATCATCTCGGACAGGTGGAAGAATGAAGGTGTCCGCATGCGGCTGTTGAGGTGCATGCGAGACACTTTCCTCGAATTGGACACTTCACTCAATGATGAGTCGGTCCGAGGAAAGATCAATAAGTCTATATCCCTTCACACTGTCAGAGTATCCAACAAAAATGCACTCAGTGATCTGTGGATCAAGTGCCTTCCTCTTTTCAGAGGGAATCCGGGCCCATGCACCTGAACCAAAAATGCGAAAGTGGGTCACTTCCGGTTTGAGGCCGCTCCAAGCCTCGTAGAGGGTCTTATCCTTGACAGATCTATGGAGAGATTTGTTTTGGATGTATGTTGTGCAATTAAGTGCTTCGACCCATAGTCTCTGTGGTAGAGACTTCGCATGCAACATGCAAGATGCCATCTCCTGTAGAGATCTGTTTTTCCGCTCAGCAACTTCGTTTTGTTGCGGAGTATAGGGAACTGTGTGCTGCAACTGAATCCCTGCCTCATGGAAAAGGTTATGGATCTCATGATTTACATACTCTCCCCCGTTATCAGTTCGGAGGACTTTCATCTTCTTTCCAGACTGTGTCTCAACCAAGGCTTTGAAATCTTTGAAGTGTTGAATTTTTGCCTGAGAAAGTAGATCCAAGTAAAACGTGAGAAATCATCAACAAAAATGAGAACAAACCTCGCTTTGTTGATGGATGGATGCGGAAAGGGACCCATAAGGTCATTGTGAATCAGATCTAATAGTGCGGAAGCTCGCTAAGACTTTCCTTTGTCGAATTTCTCGAGGGTGTTTTCTGAGAACACATCCCTCACATACTCCCTTGGAAAAATGGATGTCCGATAGACCATCAACCAATCTACGCTTGTCAAGTTGTTGCATGTATCTGAAATTCAAATGTCCAAACCTTTCGTGCCATATCCTACTACTTTCATCAGCATGAGTAAGCAGCAGTAAAGAAGAATCAGGTTCAATGAATTCAGAAAATGTATACAATCTAGATTGATGATTTACCTTATCAGTAGCAACCCTGGAGTTGGTTTCAATGTCGTAGATGTCCACGGAATTTGGTGTGAAGATAACTTTCTTTTTGGTGTCAGAATTTGTCATCTAATACACAGAGAGAACGTTGACAAAAATTTTGGGAACATGCAGCACATTCTCAAAGATTCTGTTGGTGAGTTCAATCCTTCCTTTATCAGTGACTTTGACAAAATAGTTGTCCCCCGTCAGAATAGGAGGACCTTTGCATGCATCTAATGAAGAATAGACTGCTTCTGAGGCAGCCATGTGATGTGATGCTCCTGAATCTACGATCCAAGCATCGGGAGAGGAGTTGATTGTAATCAAGGCATGGCTAGAATTGTCTTTATTGGAATTTGGATCTTCTAGCTTCTTCTTCTTTACACCCTCGGGGATGCGATCTCCAAGGTTGTTTTGTTGAAGTATTTGAGACATCAGATCTATTTTTTTTACATGTATGTGAATTCCGAATGAAATCCTTTGTGACAGTATGTGCATTTCTCCCCTTTTCTTCCCTTTTCCCCTTTGGATCCAGAGGCATCGGTGAAGGGTTTTGTGTACCCTTCCTTCTTCGAATGTGCATGAGCTTTTCGTTTATCTTTATCTTTAGATTTCTTATATTTGTCACTGCCATCATGCACAATGAGTGCATGTGCCCTTGGGCCTTTGATTGGGTCCATGTTGATGAGCTCGATTTGCTCTTGTGTCAGGGATTCGATAAAGGCCACGAGAGAAGGCATCTTGCAGTTGGCTCCAAAGGCAAATCTGACAGAATGGAACGTGGATATGAATACAGAGAATTCAGGAACAAGCTTGGAGAGGATGGTGAAAACCGTTTGTTTCTCCTCCTTCGATTTATCAAGCCCGCAAGTTTTGAGTTGCGACAGTAAATCCTTGAATTCTGTAAAGAAATCTTGGATATTTTCAAAGTTTTTTGGATCCAATGTGAGCAGTTCCACCTCCAACATGTGTCCCCTCATCTCATCCTGTTTTCCAAAGAGCCCTTCCAATCCAAGCTTCATTGGGAGTCTTACAGGAAGGTATATGAAAAAGGAGATCGAGAGAAATAAGACTGCAAATTGTTCTGAGTGCCTCATCCATGCAATTTAAATAATTGGATTTTTCTATGGCTGATGTCGGTTCTGTATCTATATTCAAGGTTAACTTGTACAACCCTCTGGTTCGGAGATGTATGGTTATTTTCTCCTTCCATGCAAAATAGTTGTAAGGTGTAAGAAAGAATTCTTTTTGGAATTCCATCTTTCCGATGTCTTCAATCTTTTGTACCTGCCAAAAATTTTGGTGTAGCTTTTGCTTAGTAGTTCGTCGGCTCTGATACAATGTAAATGTGTTGAACCTGTACATAATAGATCTAGCTAAACAATGATACACACATTTGCATGGAGAAAAGGAGAAAGAAGGAGAGAAAGAATGAAAGAATTCTCATTAACCGTTGTGAAAAATGAATAATTTACACATGATATACTATGTATAACTCAATGAGTGCACACTGGAGGAGAACCAATGTGCCATAGTGGTGGTCTATAGTGATCTGGACACACACCAACAATTACAGGAGTAAACTGCCACCTAGTCTAGTCTCTCAGGCAGTTACATGAGTGAACTGCCACCTACTTGAGTACTAGTCAACTAGTCTTCAGTTCGTTGACTAAACAGAGAGTAGTGAGGAGTTAACTCGGGAAATCAAGGGTAATGCGTCAGACTGGTGATGATCCCAAGGCAAGCGCGCATTAGCTAGTAATGATCCCAATGTTGCATGGTGACAAAACCAATGCAACATCTAAACTCAACTCAACTAGTCAAACTGAAGTGTAAATTGAAAGAGAATATTCTCTAGGTGGAATTTTCTCCCCTAAAATATAGGAGACTGAATAATGACTAATTATGACTAATAAACAAGGAAAAAGAAATCCTAGGTGTGTGTGAAGTAGCTCCAACAGGTTTGTGGGTTGTTGAGAGGGCAATCAAATGGCAGTTTGAGTGCAAGGGTTCTTCAATCAGCATAGGGAAAGGACATGGGCGCAAGGATCTTCAAGCTAAGTCAAGGAAGGAGGGGGAGCACTATTCTAGGGGCGCATATCCCACAGAACCATTGCAAAGCTTGTGAGGAACTTGCAAAGTATTAGGTTCATTTGTATTTATCTTCCTTGTTGTATTACATGCTTGAAGCACACCATATATATACATTCATCTCAAATTGGTTTTTCCTGGGGGGGTTTTGTTAGAAAATAATAGATGTGCTCGTTTAACCATAGACAATATAGCAATATTGTCACCCAACCACAGGTCGAAGCCACCCTCGAGCACCTTAACCTTGAAAGAGAATGATTATGGAAGCAAACCCTAGGCCTAATAGCCAATCCATTTAGCGTACCTCTCTCTGGAGCTAGCACACAATGCAAAAAATCCAAACCATAACCAATAGAAAGTCCAAGCCTAAACCGATAATACATATTGTAGTAGTTGCAACTGCAGCTACTCTCCAGTATTGTGCACTTACCCAGTTTCTGCAGTGCGCACTTGTACATTTCTGCAATTGCGAGTTGTGTGTACCAAATGAGATCTGGCTTCCTGTATTTATATTGTTTTTCCTAAGTTGTCTGGACCGACTTCTCATTATGGAGGCTAAACACTTAATATTAAATATTTCCTTGAGTCGACTTGTCTTCTAGGGTTATGTTCAATGCTTTAGGGTTTCTTCTTACTTCCAGAAATATTCTATTCTCGTTAGGGTTACACGTGGAGGTAAATACCTCTCGTAGCTACCATAATATCAACACTCCCTCCTAGCTAGGGAGGTATTGAAGGCAATGGTCTTGAGCACAAACATACCATTCAACCGGTAGCATCATCATAGTCGTACAAACTATCTCATGATTAGATCACGAGCACCATCATCACTATCATTTGATATCATCAATTGCATCATCTCTTGAAGCCAGACTCCATATGAGTAATCAGACTTGATGTTGAATAAGCCACTCGATCCACAGAGTGATACAAGGACCATTCTTCTAATCCGGACATACATTCTAGAAGAATGAGGGTCCCAAAGTATGCTAAAAACTACGACATGGACTCAGAGACCATTCATATAGGAATGACAATCTAGGACTATTTTCTAATAGAGTCATATGTACCATAGAGATTCGTCTCAACCTATATGCCTTAGAAAATATCGGTCCTGAACCATTTTCCTAATCGGGCTATCTAGACTATTCTTCTCAAGCATAGAAGAATAAATGTCCCTGATTACTAAGCCTAGACCATTCACCTAACTGGGCCATTCCTTCGGCACTAAACATAGTGCAACCTGGGTAGAATGAATCTGCCCTAAGGAATGCATGTCCTTGATTGTTGAACCTAGACCATTCACCTAACTGGCCATTCCTCCAACACTAAACATATTGTAACCTGGAGAAAATGACTTTGCCCTAGGGAATGATAGTCCGGACAATTTCCTAATGGAAATGATTGTCCTGCACCAACCTCCAAAACGGACCATTCTTCGAAACTGTGAACTTTGAAATATTGATTGCCCGACGAGGAGGACCATTCTACTTGACCATTACTCAGAGTGACCGCCAAGAAGAATGAGTGTCCTAGACCATTCCCCCACACTAGCCACAAGGGAAATCGTTGTCTATGGTACCATCAGCAATCTATCAAACCATTTTCATTACGAAAATGACTGTCCGATTTGGACCATTTTCCGAACTGGAAAATGCATGTCCGTCAAAAATCTCAAACCACTTTCCGAACTGGAAAGGAACTGCTCATCCTAGACCATTTTTTGAACTGAAAAATGATTGTCCATAAATCAATAACACATCAATGCTCCCTCCCAACTTGGGAGTAATCTCTTCCTTTTTCAATAAGGAAGTCGTCTCCACGAGCCCCGGCTTGCAAACTTTTCATCTTGGACAGAGGTTTTATTGAAATATTTGCTATCTGTTCATCTGTGGAGATATATTGGAGAACCAGTTCTCTTTTCTAGATTTCATCATGGAGAATGTAATGCTTGATCTCAATGTACTTTGGTCTGTTATGAAACACTGGTTTTTCTCTGAAGGCTTCATGTAGCTCTGATCATGACAATATATATCATGGTTGAATTCAGCACTTTTGTTTCCTGCTAGCTCATGACATCGTGGTAAAGTTCAAACTGAAACATATCCAAGTAGCACTTCTTTTGTCATCATGAGAGTTTGTCATGGATTAACAATCCATCATCTTGAACTTCTTAGTAACCATTTTGATACATTATCTCTGTTATAGAAAGTTTTCATCACGCTTCTGTTGTGCATGAGAGGCTCTGGGCCAAGTTGTTTGAATCCATACAAGATCTTCTTCCATCTGCATACAAGGGTATCTTTCTGATATACCTCAAAACATTGAGGTTGTTCTACATATGCTTCTTGTTCAATTACTTTGTTGAGGAGAACAGTGCTTACATCCATCTGATGTAAACTCCAACCCATGGATATTACAGAAGATATAATGGCTCAAGTAGAGGTATGTCTCGTTACTGGAACAAGCTATCATCATAGTCTTCTCCCTCCATCTGGAAGAACCTCTAGTTATGAATCTCACAATGCTTACATTCATAAGTCTTTCATACATTGTTCTTCATCACAACTTCCATTTCTTCTACTTGATTGCTTCTAGTGGGTTCAAACCAAACTTGTAGTCTTGTGATTCTAGATATTATCACTGATTGTTCTGGCTTTTCTTTCTCTCTCAGAATCTTCATGTTTTCCCTCATGTTTCTCTTTAGCTCTTGGGTCCATGGAGTTTTCTATAGATTCCATGCCCTGAAGATTCCAACTTCTTCCTTTCATCATAAGATCATGGATGTAGATGGACAACCAAGGATACTTTGAGTCTTCTTTTCGAAAAAGACTTCTTCTAAAGTCCAACTGGACATGTGTTGTTTTTCATGGCTGCTACCATCAATGGGAACATGGATAGATACTTCATAATCCTCAATAGATCATATTATTTAGGATTAGCTCCTTCATAATCCTTGCTTCATGCATGAATGCATGCTCTTCTTTTGGAATTATATAATCGACTCCCTCCATCTAAGAGAGTCGACGCTCCCCTCTGCATCCTTATTGCCTTCTCCAAAGTGTCACAAGTCTTTTTTTAATTTCCTCTTGATTGTTGACTTCTTTATATTTTTACTTCTTCCAAGTTTCTTCAAGTTTGATTATGATTTCGGCTTATCTTGCAGATTTTACTTATGTAATAGCTTCCACAAGAATTGTTACCAAGGATTGTCAATGTACTCATCTTTTCATGTGTATTGCTTGACTTGTAGTCATCGTGACTGCAATCCTTATCTTTGTTCTTCTTCCATAGGTATTGTTTCTTTTTGAACATCTTATCTTCTAAGAAATAGATATGCAAGATATGTACATAAACTATTTAAACATGGTATGTACAAGAACTATGAAAAATATTGTGACCTAGTCTTAGAAGAAGAAGTTTGTTTTATCCCACTTGGCCTTCTTTGAGGGTACCCTTT
>ML878163.1:0-10780 GCA_009831015.1 Picea engelmannii
GCAGGACAAAACTGGCTGAGAAGAAAAAGTGGGTCCTCCAGGACCATGCTCAGGTCGCTCCTGCTCTCGGTACTCCATGTCTAGGACCATGTGGGCCTCGAGACATGATCTCCTAGTTATCCCTAATATCGGGGATAACAGGTGGCTAAGCGCCTTCCCAAAAGGGCTTCTAAGCCACCGAAAGCCCTAGCTTTCGACAACTTAAACCCGAAATTCGGGGCTATTTTAGCCACCAAAATCGCAGAAGCTTGGAAACGGTCAATAAGTCTCATCACGTGCCTGAATTGACAGAAGTAAGGTGATATGATTGCAATTAGCCGCCGAAAAGACAGGAGGAAGGTCGATTGAAGACTTGGATCTCATCTCTGCGTGATATATCAAATC
This sequence comes from Picea engelmannii, assembly GCA_009831015.1. NCBI lineage: Eukaryota > Viridiplantae > Streptophyta > Pinopsida > Pinales > Pinaceae > Picea > Picea engelmannii. Next base: position 385 of record ML878163.1, read on the forward strand.
TTTTTTAAACTTTTGTTTCATAAAATCTCGTGGCTGTGTACTTCCTATCATTCGAGTTTACCAATCATGATTATTTCAAATCTTAAATTGCCCTCTCATATCCCTTGTAATCAGGGCCTTTCCTTAATGCATATCCCATATTTCTCGTCTTTGTCGCAGCTGAGCCAAACCTCCCTAATTCTGCGCTGTGTGGTCTCCCTCCAAGCCCGAATTTCCAATTGCAGGTGTACAGGAGCATTTCAACAAATGAAGAGAGGAGGACCAACTTTGAGGAAGGAGATTGATGATATTTGTTACCTGGAATCACACCTAGAGGTGTGTCAGCTCTTCAAGGACGCAGGTTGTTACAAATTTTGTGAAAAATTGCAGAGCTCTCACTAGCAGGTGGCAGAAGCTTTTGCTCTGACTTTTGATGGAAGAAAAGAAGTCATTGGCCAAGATGAATTCCAAGTGGATGAAGCCCTCATAGCTGAAGTGACAGAGCTTCCAAGGACTGAAGAAAACTGGTTCAAAACCACTGTTACAAAGGATGTTGAATTTAGGTCCTCCTTGAAACCAGAGCACAAGTGTTTGATATGGAAGAAAGACATTCCTATGTCTTTTCTTGAAGAGAAATGGCAACACTTGTTAAAGGCCATCCTTGTTTATATAACTTGTGAAGGTAGATACAATAGGGTGATGATCTATCACTTTAAACTCATGAACCATTTCACTGGTAGGAGCCCACTCAATCTGCCTTATTATCTTCACAGGAGCCTGACTAAGATGGCTCATCAAGTTAAAGCCAAACCCAGCAAGGTGGAAGGTAGATTGTCTCATCATGGCTTGATCAAGCTATTGATTTGTGAGCTGCTGCAGAGAAGGAACACAGATTGGGGCCACTTCTTATTTTGGAATGAGTTTTAGACAGATCTACAGCCAGAGGATAAAAAGAGGTCTTCTTCAAAGAAGTCTTCCACTCCCAGAAGTGGAAAGAGGAAGAGGAGAGTTATCTCTCCAGTGGCAGCTGATCAATCTACTCCAATTTCTAAGCCTAAGAGGGCTAAGAAAAAGTTAGACTTCAACAAGGAAACATGCAAAGGAAAAGTTTCTCCAGTGGACAAGGATATCCTCAACCTGCCTTACACTGATTCTGAGGATGAAGGAGAGCAAGCAGCAGAACAAGGAGCTGACCTAGCAGATCAAGTTGCAGCGGGGTATGAAGATCTTCCCTCACCTACCCCAAAGGAGGATCAAGGCCAACAAGTTGCAGAGGCCTCATCTAGCAAGTTAAAGCAATCCAGATCTCAGAAGATCAACCAGCTTCTCAGACAGGTATATGAACTTGAAGTTCTGGAAAGAGAAATCAAGAGAAGAAATGAGAAGTCGATAGAAAAAAATGTTGAGTTATATGATTCCTTTCAAGAACTAAATAAAAAATATGCTAAGATGGAGAAAAGGAACCAGAAGTTAAGAAAAGACAACACCAGGTTATATAGGCAGGTTAGGTTGCTGAAAATCAAATTGATGCCTCCTAGATCTCAGCCTCAAGTTCATCTTGACTTACAAACCCTAGCAGAGGCAACCATTGATTCTGTTGCCATTCCAGACTCTGCTCAGATTGCAGAGACTCCAAAGGAGCAGCCCTGAAGATCAACAAGTTGACAGGAAACAAATTTTTGCAATTTTGAAAGTTGTTTTCAAGACACAGCTTTCGGGGGCTTAGATGGACATTTTCAACTGTCCTTAGCCACTGAAAGCTGGCTTACAGGTTCAAATTTTGGCTTTCCTAGCCACCGAAAGTACAGAACAGGGCAGAGAAACATATTTTTGCACAGATCTGACTTTTACTGATCCAAACACCTCGAGGATGGTTTCTAATGTTAGATAATAATTAAGGGCATCATTATTAAGGTTCTGTTTCAATTTTGGAGGTGCCAGCGAGGTGAAGAAGATCATTTTGCTTGTCTATTTTTGGTAAAAAATGACCTTTTTTACCAAGGTGGCAATTTCGAATTTTCCCTCAAGCTATGAAGATCTACTACAGCTGTTGAAGACTATGAAGGACATGAAGATCATTTAGTTAAGATATTGACCTATTAAATAGGATCTTTTCCTATTTTCATGAATCTGTTTTTGACTTTCTATTTCAAGCAAATTTGATCCAGTTTTCTAGGATCTGGATATCAGTTGTAAAGGCTATAAGCCAAGAATATTTGATGAACCAAGGGTTCGAGTCTGGAGACTAGACCATGCTGATATTGTACTAAGACCTTTTACCATAATACAGATCACAAGTTCCTTTCACTGTTTATGTCAGATTATCATTTTCTCTCTTTTTCTGTGCTTGACTGATTACTGTTGTCTAAGTTTATCTAGTTGCAAATGACTGTCGTCTCATTGGTCAACTCATAAACACTGATTTAATAAGTAATCTGTGCTATATTTATTCAGCTCATCACACATCTGATCTGGTTGATAGATATAGACTTTCTTCACCCATCACTCGGTTACTCATCTGATTATACACTTTTGAAAGCATTGTCTCATCTGGTTATGTATTTGACTGTCTTGAGAGTAAGTCAGTTATCTAGTATCCCATTTGATCCAATAAACACATAAAACCAAAACACATTTTAAGTTACCAGGCTTCTTCAAGCTACAACCTGAGAAGGACTACTGGAGTGATAACAATATGGCAAGCCAAAATTACATGGGTAGGCTGGAAAAGTCAACCCAAATTGGGCAAGCTAGTTGATCTTCCTTGTCAGCCAATCAGTTGGGACTGGTGGTTTAAAACCACCAAGGTATTCTCGCAGACCCATCGATCATGCCCCAAGATCTCTTGGATATGAGTAGGGTTGTTGATCTGAGAGAGGAAAAACCCTTTGGCCAGGGCCCGCATACATTGCCAACAAAAGGGCTCCCAGACATATCATATCCAGTTTCTAATAATCACTTCAGGGGGCACTTGTCCCCAAATAACCTAGTGTTAAACCTACCCGAAACAAATCGCTAAAACCATCATACTCCGTATCAGAAATTTCAATATCAGGTTCAGGAGGGTCATCATGACCTCATGGTATACTGTAGGTGTAGAACCGTCATTTTGTAAAATGAGAGATAATTCGGGTGAGGCCATCAAGCCTAGCCTTATGGTGAAAAGGTCGTTGGCTTGGCAGGGTAATCAGGCTGCACTGAACACTTAAGGGACAATACAATCACTCACATGCTTAGAAATCTCAACTCTCAGGCCATCAGTTGGCTAGGGATTTTTTCGATTATATTTCACTTCCTCAACAAATGTACTATTTAATCTTCTGTTCTCTAGCTTGATGTTGTTTTGTTATTTCTTTGCATATTTATTATAAAGTTGTCATTACTATGTAGTCTATTTATTATGTTCTGATAACAATTCTTATACATCTCTGTGTAGTACCTTTCCATTTATAATGTGACTCTACTAATTAGAAGAAGCTTTCTGGGGAAAAACCTTCTCCTATAATTATATTTTGAAGAGGTTATACTTTTTATTAGATTCAGAAGAAATGTTTATATAAAGCTGTACTGGTGTTTCTGCTGGGTCTCAGTAACAAGTATGTGTACAAGTTTAAGTCACTTGGTTTGTGTTTGTGTTTGAATTTGGGGACAATGGTTTTTGAGTCTCAGTAACAAGTATGCATACAAGTTTAAGTCACTTGGTTTGTGTTTGTGTTTGAATTTGGGAACAATGGTTTTTGAGAAGAGTTCATTAGTGTAAAAAAAAAAAAATGTGCCTAAGAGAATGAAGCAAATTTCATTTATTATTAAAATAATCAAAGACAGTTACTTTTTAAGTTCAGTTTTTACCAAAAAAATTATATCAAATTAAATGTCTAAATTGGGAAAAAAATATTTTAACATCATCATATTAAAAAAAAACAGACACATATATCATTTTGTTGGGAAATAAATATTTAAACATCATTATATTAAAAAAAAAAAAAAACAGACACATCATTTTGTTTTATGTTTTTAGGGTTTAAAAAAATGAATCTTAACATTTTTTAAGAATTTTATTAAAAAATCTGCTGTCCGATTAAATTCGTCACCACTAGAAATTCGACGAAATTCATTTAAATTTTTTTTTGGCACAATGTGGTGACCTAGTGTGCAAATAGTACCGAAAGAGTCATTTGTCTAAATTAATTGGAATAATGTGTGTAGTTGACTTGGCAAAAATATGAATTAGATGGAGATATCTTCACGTGAATGAGCTGCATTATGCTCACGTAATTTTAGTGCGATGTTATTGTACATAATTAGCTGATCTAGCTATTGATACTGCCTGTTAATATATCATATTACGTGCAGGTAAAGTTGATGTGCAGCTATTGTAAACAATGCAAGGAAACTGAAGTTCCAGATCCATACTATGGTGGGCCGCAAGGTTTTGAAAAGGTGCAAAGTGCTGATGACTACTTTCTGTTGTTTGTTTCTGGTATTTCTTTTTATATGTTGAGCTTTGATACCATTCATCAACAATACCGATGAAAATAATTTCCAATTAATTTTGGATAAGTAATCCTTAATTAGACTATTGTGCATAACAAGCGATTGATTCTATTTATTATTCCTTTTTTGTGTATTGAATGAAATAATTAACGATAGATGTTACAATGTAATCGATGGAAACTTAGCCATGCAGTTTCCTAGCGCAAACCTTTCATAAATGCTGTCATTTCTTTTGTATTTCTTGTAGGATAGTTTGGGTTTGTAACTCCTACAATGTCCCGACAATTAGAAGAATCCTGCTTCTAATACCACTTGAAGTGAAGACATCTTTGCCCAGCACCAATATAATAGGCTTCGAGGCAAACAGCTGTTAATTATATATGTAACCTCAACAGTGTGTGACTTACACTACCAGCTGTCATGGCCAGTTGTACGATTGTTTCTTGATTTTCTTGATTTGCTGAAGCTTATTTAGCTCAGCTCTTTTCCTTTAATCAATGTGCTCTGCTCATTCCTATTTTCCAATTTCGTCTTCTTTGTATTATCTTCTTTGCTTCTCATTTTGTCATGGTATCGGAGCATAGGACGTAAGCCTCTTCATAGTGTCTGGAGAGCAGCCCGATCATAAGAAGAAGAGCGCAGAGCTTACATTGTCTCGCAGATGAGAGCATGAGACGCAAGATTCTTCATAGAGCTTGGAGAGTAGTTTGTAGTCCACAGTACGTTCAAAAGATCGTTGGAGATAGCAAGCGCAAGGAAGCAGAAGCTGCAGAAGGACAAAACAATTAAAGATTCGTGAGCATTTAAAGAATTCGTGAAAGATTCGCGAAATTCTTTCTTAAGAAGAAAGTTTGCAGAAACAACAAAGGAGAAGCTACTTTAGCCGTAAGATTGGACGCGGGAACAGATCTGAGCCTTTAATTAAGCTCAGAAACGACGAGCCCGCAGGTAAGGAGATTTTTTTTTTTCATCCGTAAGATTTGAGCATGAGCAAGATCAGCCGTCAGATCAAGCAAAGATTAAGCCATGACCGTTAGATCTGATCAGAGAGAGATCGACGGTGGGGACGCATTGCAGGGATCAGGGAGCAAATTAAAGTTTGTGCAAGTTGTGAGCTCGCTATCGCTCAGGATCGTTGATCTTGCCAGATCAATAGATCAACGACGGATATCGATCGCGCTACGAACGCGCATCTTTGCATTGTGGGGATCAGGAAGAAAATTAAAGCGTGAGCAAGTTGTGAGCCCGCAACCGCTCAGGATCGTTGATATTTCTAGATCAACAGATCAACGGTGGATATCAATCCCACCTTGGACGAGCATCTTCGCTTTATGGAGATCAGGAAGGAAATTGAAGAGTGAGCGAGTTGAGTCTTCGCAATCACTTGTAGTCATTGATCTTCAAACAAGTGACACGCTTTAGGCGATCTTGTACTCCAGGAGGAAGCAAGCAGAAGCTAAGGAGTAAAGGACTCCCGAAGGCCCAAAGCTTCAAAGAGTCGGAGTAGATCCAATTTGTTGATCCAAGTGGAAACGTGGCAGGAGATCTTGCACTCGGCGATAATCACTTCAAAAGGAAGATGGATGCGAGAAGCCAGAACTCCCGAAGGCTGGAGTTCATCTAGACCATCCATCATCGAGGACACATGGCGCCAAATCTCACACTTCGGAGACTTAGCACTCTAGAAGGTTTTGCGTAGCGAGATCTACCCGAAGTCCCGAAGTAAATCTGAGCCATTAATTGCTGAGGACACGCGTCAACAGATCTGTCACTCCGGAAGGTTAACACTTCGGAGGTTTGTGGTGTTGTGAACCTCGGAACACCCGAAGCCCGAAGTTTCGAAGTAAGTCTCCATCGTCCAAATCAGGAGGACACGTGGAGGTAGATCTCTCACTTCGGAGATACGACACTACGGAGGATTGTGAGAACAATACATTGAAAAGGCCCAAAGCCGAACTCTCGAAGTATTTGTCGACCGTTGATTTCAAATCAACGAGGACCGTTGATCTTTGCAGGTAACAGGTAAGAAAGAAATATCACCCGAAGTCCCGAAGTATTTGTGGACCATCAATCTCAAATCAACGAGGACCGTCGATCTTTGAAATAATTTCGTTATTCGGCAATTCGGCTATTTGGAGAAATTGAGACCTTCAACGTCTAAACGCCCGAAGCTCGAAGACTCGGAGCGCCTGGTTTTCAGCCCCCAGTCATATGAGAAGCTAAACATAATTTTTTTTTTGGCTCTCGAGTAAACTCATAAAGCCCAATTCCGCCATTAGAGGGGCTATAGTTGCTAAAGAACAGAGCTCAGAGCTATGACTCCGCAGATCTCGCGCTCGGATAGTCACATCTAGCCAGATCGTAGTTAAAGAAGGAGTCTACCCCGTGTTTTTCGACCTGAAGTCACAACAGAGGATTTCGTAGACCTGGTCTTACACACAGGAAACAGGGAAGCCCGGAAATCTCTAACAATTTTTTTTTCAAAGATGGCCAACTCTAGCAACTTAAGACTTGTTATCGTGCAATTTGTACTTTGATAGAAGGGAAAAGGCAAATGAAGACAAATTGGCATAATGGGAGACTATCCTATCACTGTCACCTCAACATGATGTCTCTTTCTATTTAGGGTGGTAGACCCAGGGGAGACGTCCCCGGTGACCTAGGGTTTTGAGAAGGCAAAGGATAAAGGCCAAGTAAAAGGTTCCCTCTCACAAGTCACCACTGATCAGAAAGTTTGTTTAAACAATCAATAAAGAAATAATAAACTAGAAGTGTACCTGCCCGGAACAAAGCAACATAAAACTATATTTTGCAAGAGCACTTGTTGGTTAGCACTTCATATAATCAAAGACTTTCTCAATAAAAGCAATTGATTAATATATTGATGAAGCAACAAAGATGTATAGCAACAATAATCACAAGACAATACTTCACCATTAATGCCTTAGAAAAACTTCAAAATGAGCAGGACTAATTAATCATCAATATCATAACACCAACATTCATCAGAAGAAAATAAGGCTATGCATTAGTCAATCTTTTAAATCGCTTAGAGAAGCTTTAAATGCTGCAAAATATGGCTGTAACTTAATTGAATAGTAGCAACAATAAGGTTAGTAGATCAATCTAATCTAAGGTTAGAAGGTGTTAGTAGTTTGTTCAAAGATTTAGATGTTTGAAGGTTGTGATCAAAACACTCAAGAGAGAGATCTTAGACTAGTGCTTTCATAGGGAAAATGGAGTCAATAAGTGGCTACAAGAATTGAAAGAGCAAGATGATAATAATAATAGAGCCAAAGACAAGAGGAATTTGATGGATGGAGTGTTGGTAAGCCAAGGCTTCAACCACCAAACCATAGGAGAAAACGGCTACTAAGGTGTAGGTAACCCTAGGCCTTAGTAGATTTTCCTCCTCCTTTAACTCAATGATAAGGTAAAATCGGCTAGGATGAAGAACAAATACTAGGGTGTTGCAATGGAAAGGCTCTAGCAATGGCTTCAATAAAACGACTCCTTAGCATAATCTAGTAGGTAGATAGCAAATTAGAAGAAGGACAATAACATGTGCTTGATCCCTAGAGTTTGAGCTAGCAATTTCATGAATTAACAAAATGCAAAGTAAAACACCATAACCATTCAAGTAAGAGAAGATTTGTAGAATTTTACTCACAGTCACCAAGCATCATCAAGCAAAACCCTAGTTGTAGACTTTCCACCAAGAAAAATGCCAATTTCACCAAAAATAGCCCTCCTTCAACAAGTGCGCAGTAGAATTTTAGTCCAAAACCCTAATGAGGGCCGCAAATTTCAGACCTCACACAAGTGTGAGTCAAAGATGATGAAATAATGAGAGTTTTAACTCTCTATTTATACAATAGCATTGACCTTTAATTTTACTTTAGGTCAAAAAGGCCGACATGGCCAGTTTACATCAAAAATACTGTTTTACATTAAATGTCATAATTAAAACCCTAAATCAAGCATAAATGATGACGTCATGCCCTTTTAGGGTGACGTTAGGCCCTTTTAGGGCAATGTTGGCCTCCTGGAGCAAAACGTTAGGCCTTCTTGGGCCTCAGGAACCTGCCACACGTGCCACTTGGCACACAACTGCCTCCCAAAACCTCCACAAGCTGGATGACGTCATGGGTGTCCTGGGTGACGTCATGGGCCTTCCAAGGCCTACGTCCTGGTGGAAAGGGAACAACCCCCCTGGGTACGGGTCTGCCAAGATGCCTCTGGTGGAATCCTCTGATCTGTCTCTGCCCCCTGTTGGGGTCTCAACATTCATCTGGTGGGATTTCAACCCCATGGAGGTCTGAACTAATCATCTCCCCATGTGTACCTGTCCATCGGGTGTGGCCTTGCAACATCAACAGATACGCCCTCCATGGGCTCATAAGTCACAGGGATCATAGCAATGTCAATCACATCTAATTATCAAGTTTATTAAACATGTGCATAAAACCCCTTTCACCCGGACAAGTGCTCAAAGACATTATACTAATCTACAAGCCAAGTTTGGAGAAAACGCTAGGATTTCCTATTGGGCTAATGCTCACTAGATGTGGGATGTTTCTGGGAGAAATCAAATCTAAGCCATGTGAGTGGGTGAGGTGGTAAGAGATGTCTAGGAAAGGGGTGCAGTGATAGCGGGGAAATGTATGGCTTACCTGTGGGTGCCTCTGTAGAGGGTGAGCTGCACCTATCATGGATGCAAATATTTCCAAGCCCATTCATGCCTTTTGTCTTTATTCTTATTGCTTTTTTCTTTCAAGAAGCTAGTTAGGGGACACTTCCCTGGCGTGGTGACCAGTGGTGGCAATGTTACCCACAAGCATTTCACGGAAATGAGAAGGCTGGCTCGTGATGAGACCCCCTTTCTCTTGGCTATGCCACCAAGAGCCACTACCTTGGCGTGGTGACCAACTGCTGGTAGTGGCATACTGCTACATGCCCATGGACCTAATAGGCTGTCTCGTGATGAGACCCCCTATCCTCTAACTAGGTTTTGTTTTATTATTTTTATGGGTCCCTCTGTTTCTTGCTGAGTCATTGCAAGATGAGTCATTGCTTCTGATCTCGCTGTTAGACGTAAAGCAAGATGAGTCATTGCTTCTGATCTCGCTGTTAGACGTAAAGCAAGACGCTGTGTGTATTCCTTGCTTCTGACCTCGCTGTTAGACGTAAAACAAGATGAGTCATTGCTTCTGACCTCGTTGTTAGACGTAAAGCAAGACGCTGTGTGTATTCCTTGCTTCTGACCTTGCTGTTAGACGTAAAGCAAGATGAGTCATTGCTTCTGACCTCGCTGTTAGACGTAAAGCAAGACGCTGTGTGTATTCCTTGCTTCTGACCTTGCTGTTAGACGTAAAGCAAGATGAGTCATTGCTTCTGACCTCGCTATTAGACGTTGTTGCCGCCTTATACACACCTTGGGAGACGTGGAAGAAATCTTCAATCCACTCGGTGTGTCCTTGGGGGCAAGTGAGTTAAGGTGCTGTCACCTAATCCTCAACTCCTCCGTCTAGGCCAACTCCTAGCGAAGCCAAGGGGGGTAGTCCCTAACAAATATACTAAGGCTTTTAAGCTAAGTACAAGAAATTGAAATCTAGGAGTTTATTGATTCTTCAAACCATTAACCATAAACTGAAATAAACATGAACAATCATTCACCACGATATGTATATAATCAAATTAACTTGCATCAAAAGGATACTAAGAAACGATTGTCAGGTGCAAGTTTCATTTAAACATATAACCAATTGTAAAATGAAGCATGTGGCTTTTGCTGATTATGAAAATTTGAGACCAGTGCCTTAATGAGAATCGTGGGCAATGTAGTTCGCGTGTTTTATTAAGGGTAAATTAAAGTTCAATTAGTGAAATGGTTTGGGCCTCCTTGGAGGTTAACTCTTTGCTT
>WSFP011472461.1:0-17508 GCA_009831015.1 Picea engelmannii
CTCTACCTCGGGTGAGTCTTCATATGCTTTGTAGGTGTTGCTGAAAGGGATGGTAGTTAGGGTTTGTTGGTGTGCTCTTGAGCGTGAACCCTGGGATTGCCTCTGTGCCAAAAAATAGTTCTATTGCTGAGACAGAAGTTGTGATTGTTGGGAACTAAAGAAGAAAAATATTTGTGTGAAATAAGTTATGTGCGTAGATCCGTTGCCCTAGTGCACAGTATTCTACTTGACCTGTGAAGCTTTGTGCCAAGAAATAAAGGTTAGATATGAAGGAAAGAGGCCAGATCTGCAAGAAAAGAGGTTGATACTGAAGAAAAGAAGTGAGATCTAAACACCTATGCCCTAGGAAAGAAATTTATGCAAAAATGAGGTAAGATCTGTAAGATATAGCCTCTAGTAAAGGTAAGAATAGTTCAAGTTTTAGATCTGAAATCTTTATGCCCCGTGGAAGCAAATAAGTGAAATTTTTTACTTCTAACGTATAGATTTAGGTATGCTTGATTGTCTCAGCATAAAAACTAGAGCATTGTTAGATAAAATAAATTTTGATATGAATAGAAATAGTGAAAGATATTTTATACCTATGCATAGAAAGAGTTTTTGGACTAACCAATGGATGTCGGACCCTACAAAGAAAATTTTGTAGGATAGCCCTTATGATCCTAGCACATAGTGCAAAAGAGGTTGCGGGTCATTTAAAAGAAAGAGAGGATTAACACTTTGCTCCAATTGCAAAAGACCGGGACATATTGCTAAGGAATGCCCTGGGAGAAACCCTAGATGCCTCTATTGTAGAGCTATGGACCATGAAGTATTGGATTGCCCTAGAATGATTCCTAGACTTTAAAAACTGAATATGGAACATGAAAACTCTGAAGGAGATCAAGAGACTAAATTTATAGAAGAACCCCAGAAAAAATCAGAGATCATGTTCCTGAAAATAAAAGAAACCCTAGATGACCATAAGGATGTCAGTTTGTCAGAGATCTTCAAAGAAAAGGAGAAAATCGAAGTAAGAATAGGAGACTTCGACATTGACTGTGCTCTAGATGAGGGGACACCAATGAACATTATGATAGAAATCACTTGGGAAACCCTACGAAGGCCTGCTCTGGTCCCTTCACTAGGAACCATCAGATTGTTTAAAGGAAAAATGGTAACCCTATGTGGAAGAATTACCCAGCTAGCTATGAGTACCCCTGGAACTTTGACAGAGGAAGAATTTGAAGTTATTAAATTTATTGAGGACCATGCCCCATTTCCAGCTTTGTTAGGTAGGATCTGGATTGAAAAGGACCATATCTGGAGAATAGAAGAAAAGGATTCTCTAGAACAAAAGAAGCAAAACTCATGGAATTTATGTCTAGAAGGATCTCCTACTTTATGAAAGAACAAGAGGATAGGCCTAAGACATTGAACACCAGGGACTTGGGTATCAAAGTTATAAGAGCATTAGAGGAACCTCAAAAGACCGAAACACCTAATCCATATGATGAAGTAGTATTACCTTTGGATCTAAAGAAAGAACCTAAGCAGCGCGAAGTGACTATGTCAAGAGAAGATAAGAATCAGAATGACAAAAGGATGACCAAGACGAAGCTTACTGGAAAAAAGGATAGGAATCTAAGTAAGAAGAGGGCCAAAAATGGAAAGTTACAAAAGACTCCAAAGGAAACTTTGCAGAAGGAAAAATCATAGGAATCGAGCTTTGTCGGGATATCAGAATAGTGACCTATGCCACTTCACCATAGCACAAAAATATAGCCGTTGGAAGCCAATATAACCGTTCGAATTCCACTCCGAATGGGTCGAAATTCCTTTATGTCTCATCATTAGACCGTTATACTGTGCCATATTGACAGAACATCAGTTAATGCAGCCTCTTATTCATTGCAAGTCGACCGTTGCTAAGTTTCCCTACTTAGTTCATCACACCACACATCGAAAATAATTTTGTTAAATGAGAATTTGAGCCAAAAACTTGAGATTAATTCACCGTGCAATCATTGCCTTGTTCCCATACTTCTCATCATAGTCTCTGAATTCAATTTTCACACCTGAGCTACTGGACCCAAGCTTGTATGTCGGACGAGCTCAAGGTTGTTGAGAAAGTAGTTGAAGAATTTTTGATTGACTTAATGGCTGAGAGAGTCATGTCAGAAAGAAGGATGTCTGCAGGAATGCAAGAATCATCAATAGGAGGAGTCCAAGCTTCTCCCTCCACTGCTCGTGGAGCAGGACCTTCCAGAACCACAACCGAGACAAGAACAAAGCACAGAGACGATATTGCAAATGCCAAGATGATCCCACACATTTTTTCAGTTTACATACCACCTTTGAGCGGCAAGATTAACCGCAATAGTGTACCCAGACACTTTGAGTACACCTTGATCACCGCATATCTTCCGAAAGGGGTGCGTGCAGTATGTGCTGACCAGGATAAGCTCACAGCACTAAAATTTAATGATTTTAACCTTGGATATCGCAAAAACTAAAACATGTTAGTTCCTCACAAGTACTTAACCAAGATCAAAGGCATAAATCCTAAGATTATCTCGTAGTCTTGGAACCAGAACCTCACATAGTCCACACTACTCAACGTAATGAAGATCCCTCACTTCAACAGACACCAGGAAGTCAACACATGTGTCAAGTTCTTGTTGTCTTTCTACCATGACAGATACTTATGGTTGGACCTCCACATCACTGTGGATCCAACTCTGATCAATCAAATCATAGGGATTAGCATGAAAGGCCCTAACCCACAAGAATTTTACCTAGGAAATACCTTAGACTTAGCACTATCATAGAAAATAAAAGAAACTTATGGTGATGTAGAGAAGGGTACACGAGGCCACAAGGTAGCCTCTATCCAAAGTGGTGCAGTGCACCTTGCCTGTCGGCTGATCGCGGGCAATTTAGTTCGTAATAACAGACCAACACAAGTGACTGGCTTCATAGTTGACATCACAAGGAAGTGCGTCAAGGGACTATAGATGAATTGGGCACAGTATCTTGTAAACCAATTAGAGTTGGATTCTAGAGGAGCGCAAGACCAAGGGTATGAGTTCCACTTTAGTTGGTTTCTCATACTCATCGCTTTCATCACTTGGGAACTGTCAGAGGGAGCCACTTTTTCAAAGATCGAACCTTTCGAACCATAGGCCGCGAAGTTTTGTACATTGTGGTACTCCAGCGACATGAACAAGAAATGGCAGTCCAATGTTGTCTTCCACACCTATTTCAACCAATTGAAGAATTCAATTAAGTCTACACCGTGAATCACCCCAAAATGTACTTCATATGTTTAGACCTTTTATGAAATTCAGTTTGGACCGCCACTTCACCTATATTACAATGCGCAATGATGAGCATAAACAACATCTACAATCCTACTACAAGATGACAGAAGATGACTTGGAGGAGATTACCAAGGAATGGTCGGCGGACCTCCTTGTTTCAGTTGACCCCATAGACATGTCCGATGAGGAAATCCATGAAGCTATGCCAGATACACCTGGGCCAAGAAAGAATAATAAGGATGACGAAGTTGAATATATCCCTAGCACATCCACAAAGACTACTTCAATCTCACCTGCACAGGGAGGTGATGGTCACGAGCTAGGTGGAATCAAAGTTGAGCAAAATAGAGGCAAGGTTACTCCACCTAGAGAGGAGGAGGGTCCCTCTATGAAAAGAAAGATTACACCACCAAAACCTTCCTCCCAAAATAAATCTAAGGCCACCCGAACCATGCTTAAAACCACCCTTACCCCAAATGACTTCAACTTCTTAATTTTTACGCTGAATGATGTTTCACTAGAGCTCGCAGAAAAGAAAGAAGCCAAGCAGGAGGAGATATTCAACCAAATCAAGGGAGAACTCCAAGAAGTGCAGTAGGCACTCGAGTCCAGCGGAGCATCAGGAATACGCGATGAGCCTACTCATCTACACTAGATCGCTAATCAAGTTAAATATCGCCTTCGACAAGCTCAAGAAGACATAGCACAAGCCATCCAGGCTTTGATGCAAGCACAAAAATAACTTCTAGAAAAATGGACTGAGGTAGAACTAGAAAAGATTTCCCTAAAAGCAAAGTGGAACGAGGAAAAGGCACATTTTCTAGCAGAGAAACTTGAAGTACAGGAAAGGGTTCACAAGGCACTTCACTTTGTGACAATCATAGAAGTGAAGATGGAAGACCATCTCCCATGGCAGGTGACCCAAATGGAAGAAGTAATCCAGCAACTCCAACAGCGCATCACAGATCTGGAGCTCCGCACCATGCCCGAGACCCCCCAAGAAATAAGAGATCTAAGAGAGGCCACTGCTTGAAGAAAAATTGGTCGATTAAAAACCTTTTCCCTGGAATGAAAGCAGCGAAGCACTAGAAGTGCCCAGACTTATGTAACCCTAGCAGAGAATCCATAATTACAGACATTAGAGGCACATCTCCAAGAAGCAAAGCAGCATGTAGACACAATACAGACGTATATAAAGACTTTGACCCCAGTTAAAAGAATGAAGAGCTTCACAGAACAACGCACATCCAAACAATAGGTACATACGCTGCAAAGTAAAGTGATGGAAGTTTCCCAACAACTTCAGCCAATTCAAGAAAAGGCATGCATGTTGTTCGCTGAACTTGAAAACCAGGGAGCTGAACTCGAACAAGTTGTCATCACTATAGAACAATGCCTGGAAGGACTGCTCAATGACACAGTGATCCATAAATTCACTGACCAAGAGGTTGTTTCACTGCAGTAGGTCGAAGCAGCTCGAGGAATTCAATGCGGAATTGATCAAACCTGAGTGACTCAGGACGAGTCACATGTGAGTGTTGGGGGCCTGTTGGCCCTTGACCGAGTTTTGAAGAATACTTGGTCATATTTGACCATTTTTGGGACTGCAATAGCTTGCCAAAGATGGAGCGCAACGCGAAGAGGAAATTAGGGAAACTAGACCTATTTTTGGGTCCCTTTGGGGATTTGGGTTGGGTTGGAGACACAGTGATTGTCACTAGGTTGAAGTAAGAAAAAGAACAAAAAAGATGGAGTGAAGTACGGAAAAGTGGGTCTTTGGATGAGGATATCGAGGATAATCGATCAAAAAGGAAGATGGACCGAGGATGACTCAAGAAGTAGAAAAATCCAGCATTACATGCCTTGGAGCACCGCGAGATGAAGAAGGAAAGGTAGGCTGGCAAAGCTCGGAAAGAACAGGTCAAATTGACCTAGGGTTGTAGACACCTAGGGTTTTTTTAATTAGGGTTTTGACACCTGGGTTTCAACTTGAGGTTGTCGGTGAGGGATTGTAATGTATAAATAGAGGTCGAGAGGACATAAGTTGGGTTAGTACTATGGTTGAGTCTTGTTATTGATTATTGTTCACTGGGAGAATATTGTATTATGGGTGAGAGAAGTGTTGAGAGAGAGAGAGCCTTCTGGTATTGTAAGATCTTCAGCTGGGTGCGAAGATCAAGTCCTGTAGTTGGGTGCACAGGAAGGGAGAGAGAGGATTTGTTGGCCAAGAGCGTAGATCAAAACTGTAAGCTTTATCTTAATATATCATATGCAAATTTCTGTTGTCATAGCCCTAGAGAGAGGGTGAACCACATACATCTGGTGTTGTGTGTGTGATTGATTCTTTGAGCTCTGTTGTTGTTATATTGTTATCTTCATTATTGTATTAGATTAGAACCATAGCTGTGAAGGATAGATCTAGCTATTTGAATGGTAGATGCATGTTATGTTGTTGTTGTAATAGGAACCACTTGATATTCCCTTGGCTGTAGACATATCTATCCTGCAACCCCCTCATAGCTGCTTCAGGTGAGACTGTATTTGCTTCATAGGTGTTGCTGAAAGGGCTAGTAGGTAGGGATTGTTGGTGTGCTCTTGGAGCTAAACCCTGGGTTTTCCCATGTGCCAACAAAAGGTTTTGTTGCCGAGATTAGAATATTTTTAAGGGAATGTCAAGGTAGTTCCCATCGAAGACAGAGATTAAGAAGTGGATAGACGATCAAGAGAAGGACTTCATTGAATCCTAGAACAAGAACCCTAAAATAAGCACTGAATATTGGCTACAAAGATACGTCTTCACCGAAACTCACAAGATCTTCTTTGGAGGAATCCATCAGGAGATACACGAGTGGTTGGATAGGTTAGCTGACACATAGTTTGAAATCAGATCTAGACACTCTCTGGTTTGGACACCAGCATTGATCCAGAAGGTCAACAGAGTCAACAATGTTGTATCCATAGAAGTAGATCATTGGTTTGATAGTACCATGAGAGGGTATATCACCGAGTTTGTTGTTGATAGAGAAAAATAATATAGCCAACCTGAGAGATACTTTTTCAAAGGACCCAGAGGAAAATGTTTGCACTTCCTAAAGCTAAGAATCAAGATGCTCTTTCATGAAAACCAAATCTTGAAGATACAGTAGATTGATCAGACCTGAAAGGGCTAATGTTCAATATCTCAGACAGCGACAGCGACATAGAAGTAGGAAATACTCATAGTGGAAAAGTATTCTGAGAATTTCACCTTGAGAACTTGTTTAAGAAAAACTATGGAGAAGAAGGTTTCTATAGTGGAGAAGAGGTAGATATAACCGACGAAGAGCATCTAGAGCCCACCAGAATAGAAGAAGGGGAAGATGAAGAACTGTGCCAAAGCAAGCCAGAAACCTTAGGAACTACATGAACTACTGAAGTAAGTAATGTTCATCCTCCTGTTGTCCCAACAATACTTAGAAGTCAGAATAGTCAGAACCACCAGAGTCTTCAAAGTATTGTTACTAGTAGCTCAACATCTACTTAGACAAGAACCCTAGTCAGCTTTATGGAAGATGAAATGAGACTCCCTATATTTAGAGGAGATGGATCTAAAGATCCATATCAGCATTGGTTTTTGTGTGAGTTCATGTGGAATATTAAAAGTATCACCGATGAAGCCATCAAGAGAACCGATTTCAACACTATGCTAAGGGACCGCACATTGAGTTAGTACATGAAACTTGTACAAGGACTGGCGTAGCCTAAGCCCCTGAATGAGATCAAGAAGGCGTTGACTATAGAGTTTAATAAACCTAAGTCGGAGTCACAATGTATTATGGAACTAAAAGAGATTAAACAAAAGTTAGTAGAACCTGTTTGGCAGTTCGACCAGAGATTCAAGACCATAACAAGCCGATTAACTTTCGAGATCCCCGACGAACAGAACAAAGAATGGTTCATCATTACATTGTTACCACACAAAAGAGTCCCTCTGATGTAGCAGAAGATTTCATCTTAGGCAGAAGCTTTGGAGATCGCCATGAAGCTTGAATCAACACCGATGGGAGAATCTAGCCCAGGCATTAGCCAGATCATGAGCCAACTAACTAGTTTGGCTTTACAGGTCGAGGATATGAAGAAAGATGAGGGAAAAGACAAAAGGGAAGATATATGGTGTGTAAGAGGCAGATCTAAAATCCATGATAAGGAACACTATCCCTTATTTCATGAGTACTTGGCATCAGGGGCACCGATCCCCTTAAAGTAAGTTAATCTACCCTGGTGCAATGTATGCAGAAATAGGCATTGCCCAGGTGAGTGCTACTAAATGTAGAAGTATCTCCAGACACCCACAAACTTGTATTATATGTTATGTAAATCAATGGGGCATGATGATCAAGATTGTAGAGCTTATGATCTCATGCATGAAAGGTTGAGAGACATATACAAGATTCAAGGCGAAGTACAACAAGAAGGAAACACTTCGCAGTACAACTCTCTGGGGAGAGGAAATTTAATTCCTTGCAGTGGCTACATAGGACGAGGACGAGGAGGAGGTATGGATTGAGGCCGAGGGAAAATAATCTGTTACAACTGTGCATAGCCAGGCCATTTAGCAAGTGATTGTCAGAATCCCTGCACAACCTGTAGTTACTGTAACTCCTTCGAGCATGTCATAGAGGAATTCCATATGCTGTTGGCTAAACTTCAGGAAAGACGAGGACCTCAGCAGAACCCACAAGTACAAATGATGTATGCTTAAACTCGTGGAGTAGACCCTAGAGTCACTTTTATCACTCAAAGAGGTGCTACTACAGGAGAAGACAAAGTTGCCCAAGGAAATACTGAAAATGACCATGGAGTCAGGAAAGCTATAGAAAATACCCCAACGTTTGATGCTAAGAAAGAAAGACTGATATTCGAGGAGGCAAGAAAAGATTTCAAAGGTGATCAAAGATCTTCATCAAAGAGACAACCAGAAATCAAATAATATGGCATGCCTCAGGAATTTGATCTGTCTTCATCACCAAAAGAAGGGAAAGAGGTAAGCAAACTCATGAAATTATTGTACACTTGTGTTAAGTTGATTCAATATAAAGGTGTTGTATAATAATTACAAGATTTAATCAAGCAATATGAACCAGGAAAAATAGACCCCTTACTGAATAGAGAAATGCACCAAATTGGAAAAAGGATAATTATAAATAAACAATTACACTTGAATTCTCAGGTAGGAGAGTATGAGATAGACTATATGGTCCTTGACTTAGGGTCAGAGGTCAATTTCATGACGAAGCAGGCTTGGAAAGTGATGGGAAAACCCAACCTGATATATTCCCCTATCAGGCTTCGCATGGCTAATCAATAAGCTCTCAGCCCATTTGGACGATTAGAGCATGTCCCAGTGGACATCGATGGAGATCTTCAAAGAAAAGGAGAAAATCGATGTAAGAATAGGATACTTTGACATTGACTGTGCTCTGGATGAGGGGACACCAGTGAAAATTATGAAAGAAATCACTTGGGAAACACTAGGAAGGCATGCTTTGGTCCCTTCACTAGGAACCATCAGATTGTTTAAAGGAAAAATGGTAACCCTATGTGGCAGAATTACCTAGATAGGTATGAGTACCCCTGGAACTTTGACATAGGAAGAATTTGAAGTTATTAAATTTATTGAGGACCATGCCCCATTTCCATCTTTGTTAGGTAGGATCTGGATTGAAAAGGACCAGATCCAGAGAATAGAAGAAAATGATGCTCTAGAACAAAAGAAGTGAAACTCGTGGAATTTATGTCTAGAAGGATCTCCTACTTGATGAAAGAACAAGAGGACAGGCCTAAGACATTGAACACCAGGGACTTGGGTATCAAATTTATAAGAGCATTAGAGGAACCACAAAAGACCAAAATACCTAATCCATATGATGAAGGAGTATTACCTTTGGATCTGAAGAAAGAACCTAAGCAGTGCGAAGTGACTATGTCAAGAGAAGATAAGAATCAGAATGGAAAAAGGATGACCAAGACAAAGCTTACTGGAAAAAAGGATAGGAAGCTAAGTAAGAAGAGGGCCAAAAATGGAAAGTTACAAAAGACTCCAAAGGAAACTTTGCAGAAGGAAAAATCACAGGAATCGAGCTTTGTCGAGATATCAGAACAGTGACCTATGCCACTTCACCATAGCACAAAAATATAGGTGTTGGAAGCCAATATAACCGTTCGACTTCCGCTCCGAACGGGTCAAAATGCCTTTATGGCTCACCATTAGACCGTTAGACTGTACCATATTGACAGAACATCAGTTAATACAGCCTCTTATTCATTGCAAGCCGACTGTTGCTAAGTTTCCCTACTTAGTTCATCGCACCACACATCAAAAATACTTTTGCTAAATGAGAATTTGAGCACGAAACTTGAGATTAATTCACCCTGCAATCATTGCCTTGTTCCCATACTTCTCATCATAGTCTTTGAATTAAATTTTCACACCTGAGCTAGTGGACCCAAGCTTGTATGTCGGACGAGCTCAAGGTTGTTGACAAAGTAGTTGAAGAATTTTTGATTGACTTAATGGCTGAGAGAGTCATGTCAGAAAGAAGGATGTATGCAGGAATGCAAGCATCATCAATAGGAGGAGTCCAAGATTCTCCCTCCACTGCTCGTGGAGCAGGACCTTCCAGAACCACAACTGAGACAAGAACAAAGCACAGAGACAATATTGCAAATGCCAAGATGATCCCATGCATTTTGTCAGTTTACATACCACCTTTGAGCGGCAAGATTAACCGCAATAGTGTACCCAAACACTTTGAGTACACCTTAATCACTGCATATATTCTGAAAGAGGTGCGCGCAGTATGTGTTGACCAGGATAAGCTCGCAGCACTAAAATTTAATGATTTTAACCTTGGAGATCGCAAAAACTACAACATGTTAGTTCCTCACAAGTACTTAACCAAGATCAAAGGCAAAAATCCTAATATTGTCCCGCAGTCTTTGAACCAGAACCTCACGTAGTCCACACTACTCAATGTAATGAAGATCCCTCACTTCAACAAACACCAGGAAGTCAACACATGTGTCAAGTTGTTGTTGTCTTGCTACCATGACAGATACTTATGATTGGACCTCCACATCACTATGGATCCAACTCTGAACAATCAAATCATAGGGATTAGCATGCAAGGCCCTAACCCACATGAATTTTACCTAGGAAAGACCTCAGACTGAGCACTAGCATAGTATATAAAAGAAACTTATGGTGATGTAGAGAAGGGTACGTGAGGCCACAAGGTAGCCTCTATCCAAAGTGGTGCAGTACACCTTGCCTATGGGCTGATCGTGGGAAATTTAGTTCGTAAGAACAGACCAACACAGGTGACTGGCTTCATAGTTGACCTCACAAGGAAGTGCATCGAGGGACTATAGATGAATTGGCCATAGTATCTTGTAAACCAATTAGAGTTGGATTCTAGAGGAGCGCAAGACCAAGGGTATGAGTTCCACTTTAGTTGGTTGCTCATACTCATCACTTTCATCGCTTGGGAACTGTTAGAGGGAGCCACGTTTTCAGAGATCAAACCTTTCGAACCACTAGCCACAAAGTTTTGTACATTGTGGTACTCCAGCGACATGAACAAGAAATGGCAGTCCAATGTTGTCTTCCACACCTATTTCAACCAATTGAAGAATTCAATTAAGTCTACACCGTGAATCACCCCAAAACATAATTCATATGTTTAGACCTTTGATGAAATTCAGTGCGGACTGCCACATCACCTATATTACAATGCGCAGTGATGAGCATAAACAACATTTCCAATCCTAGTACAAGATTACAGAAGATTACTTGGAGGAGATTACCAAGGAATGGTCGGCGGACCTCCTTGTTGCAGTTGACCCCATAGACATGTCCGACGAGGAAATCCCTGAAGCTATGCCAGATACACCTGGGCCAAGCAAGAATAATAAGGATGACGAAGTTGAATATATCCCTAGCACGTCCACAAAGACTACTTCGATCTCACCTGCACAGGGAGGTGATGGTGACTAGCTAGGTGGAATAGAAGTTGAGCAAAATAGAGGCAAGGTTACTCCACCTAGAGAGGAGAAGGGTCCCTCTATGAAAAGAAAGATTACACCACCAAATCCTTCCTCCCAAAAGAAATCTAAGGCCACCTGAACCATTCTTAAAACTACCCTTACCCCAAATGACTTCAACTTCTTAATTTTTGCGCTGAATGATGTTTCACTAGAGCTCGCAGAAAAGAAAGAAGCCAAGCAGGAGGAGATATTTAACCAAATAAAGGGAGAACTCCAAGAAGTGCAGTAGGCACTCCAGTCCAGCGGAGCATCAGGAATACGCAATGATCCCACTCATCTACACTAGGTCGCTAATCAAGTTAAAGATCACCTTCGACGAGCTCAAGAAGACATAGCACAAGCCACCCAGGCTTTGATGCAAGCACAAAAATCACTTCTAGAAAAATGGATTGAGGTAGAACTAGAAAAGATTTCCCTGAAAGAAAATTGTAACGAGGAAAAGGCATAGTTTCTAGCAGAGAAACTTGAAGTACAGGAAAGGGTTCACAAGGCACTTCACTTTGTGACAATCATAGAAGTGAAGATGGAAGACCATCTCCCACGACAGGTGACCCAACTGGAAGAAGTAATCCAACAAATCCAACAACACATCACAGATCTGGAGCTCCACACCATGCCCGAGACCCCCCAAGAAATAAGATATCTAAGAGAGGCCACTGCTTGAAGCGCAGTTGGCCGATTAAAAACCATTTCCCTGGAATGAAAGCAACGAAGCACTAGAAGTGCCTAGACTTATGAAACCCTAGAAGAGAATCCATAATTACAGACATTAGAGGCACATCTCCAAGAAGAAAAGCATCATGTAGATAGGATACAGACGTAGATAAAGACTTTGACCCAAGTCAAAAGAATGAAGAGGTTCAAAAACCAAGGCACAGCCAAACAACAGGTACATACGCTGCAAAGTAAAGTGATGGAAGTTTCCCAACAACTTCAGCCAATTCAAGAAAAGGCATGCCAGTTGTTCGCTGAACTTGAAATCCAGGGAGCTGAACTCGAACAAGTTGTCATCACTATAGAACAATGCCTAGAAGGACATCTCAATGACACAGTAATCCATAAATTCACTGACCAAGAGTTTGTTGCACTGCAGCAGGTCGAAGCAACTCGAGGAATTCAAGGCGGAACTGATCAGACCTGAGTGACTCAGGACGAGTCACATGTGAGTGTTGGGGGCCTGTTGGCTCTTGACCGAGTTTTGAAGAATATTTGGTCATATTTGACCATTTCTGGGACAACGACAGCTTGCCAAAGATGGAGCGCAACGCGAAGAGGAAATTAGGGAAACTAGACCTATTAATGGGTCCCTTTAGGGCTTTGGGTTGGATTGGAGACACAGTGACTGTCACTGGGTTGAAGTGAGAAAAAGAACAAAAAAGATGGGGTGAAGTACGAAAAAGTAGGTTGTTGGACGAGGAGATCGAGGATAATTGATCAACAAGGAAGATGGACCGAGGATGACTCAAGAAGTGGAAAAATCCAGCATTACATGCCTTGGAGCACCGTGAGATGAAGAAGGAAAGGTAGGCTGGCGAAGCCCGGAAAGAACAGGTCAAATTGACCTAGGGTTGTAGACACCTAGGGTTTTGTTAATTAGGGTTTTGAAACCTAGGTTTCAACCTGAGGCTATCAGTGAGGGATTGTAATGTATAAATAGAGGCCGAGAGGACCTAAGTTGGGTCAGTACTATGGCTGAGTCTTTTTATTGATTATTGTTCATTGGGAGAATATTGTATTATGGGTGAGAGAAGTGTTGAGAGAGAGAAAGACTTATGGTATTGTAAGATCTTCAGCTGGGTGCGAAGATCAAGTCCTGTAGCTGGGTGCACAGGAAGGGAGATAGAGGATTTGTTGGCCAAGAGTCCATATCAAAACTGTAATCTTTATCTTAATATATCATACGCAAATTTCTGTGGTCGTAGCCCTAGAGAGAGGGTGAACCACATACATCTGGTGTTGTGTGTGTAATTGATTCTTTGAGCTCTGTTGTTGTTATATTGTTATCTGTATTATTGTATTAGATCAGAACCATAGCTGTGAAGGATAGATCTAGCTAGTTGAATGGTAGATGCATGTTAGGTTGTTGTTGTAATAGGAACCACTTGATATTCCCTTGGTTGTAGACATCTCTGTGATGCAACCCCCTCATAGATTCTTCAGGTGAGACTGTATCTGCTTCATAGGTGCTGCTGAAAGGGCCAGTAGGTAGGGATTGTTGGTGTGTTGTTGGAGCTAAACCCTAGGTTTGCCCATGTGCCAACAAATGGTTCTGTTGCCGAGACTAGAATATTTTTAAGGGAATGTCAAGGTAGTTCCCATCAAAGACAGAGATTCAGAAGTGGATAGAGGATCAAGAGAAGGACTTCATTGAATCCTAGAACAAGAACCCTAAAATAAGCACTGAAGATTGGCTACAAAGATACGTCTTCATCGAAACTCACAAGATCTTCTTTGGAGGAATCCATCGGGAGCTACACGAGTGGTTGGATAGGTTAGCTGACACACAGTTTGAAATCCGATCTAGACCCCCTCTAGGTTGGACACCAACATTGATCCAGAAGGTCAAGAGAGTCGACAATGTTTTATCCAGAGAAGTAGATCATTGGTTTGATAGTACCATCAGAGGGTATATCACCGAGTTTGTTGTTGATAGAGAAAAATCATATAGCCAACCTGAGAAATACTTTTTCAAACTTCCCAGAGGAAAATGTTTTCACTTCCTGAAGCTAAGAATCAAGATGCTCTTTCATGAAAACCAAATATTGAAGATATAGTAGATTGATCAGACCTGAAAGGGCTAATGTTCAATATCTCGAACAGCGACAACAACACAGAAGTAGGAAATACGCGTAGTGGGAAAGCATTATGAGAAGTTCACCTTGAGAACTTGTTTAAGAAAAACTATGGAGAAGAAGGTTTCTATAGTGGAGAAGAGGTAGATCTAACCGACGAAGAGCATCTAGAGCCCACCAGAATAGAAGAAGGGGAAGATGAAGAACTGTGCCAAAGCAAGCCAAAAACCTTAGGAACTACGTGAACTACTGAAGTAAGTAATGTTAATCCTCCTATTGTCCCAACAATACTTAGCAGTCAGAATAGTCAGAACCACCAAAGTCTTCAAAGTATTGTTACTAGTAGCTCAGCATCTACTTAGACAAGAACCCTAGTCAGCTTTATGGCAGATGAAATGAGACTCCCTATCTTTAGAGGAGATGGATCTGAAGATCCATATCAGCATTGGTTTTTGTTTGAGGTCATGTGGAATATTAAAAGTATCACCGATGAAGCCATCAAGAGAACCGAGTTCAACACTATGCTAAGGGACCGCGCATTGAGCTAGTACATGAAACTTGTACAAGGACTGGCGCAGCCTAAGCCCCTGAATGCGATCAAGAAGGCATTGATTGTAGAGTTTAATAAACCTAGGTCGGATTCACAATGTATTATGGAATTAAAAGAGATTAAAAAAAGGTAGTAGAACCTGTTTGGCAGTTCGACCAAAGATTCAAGACCATAATAGGCTGATTAACTTTCGAGATCCCCGAAGAACAAAACAAAGAATGGTTCATCATTGCATTGTTACCACACATAAGAGTCCCTTTAATGTAGTAGAATATTTCATCTCAGGCATAATCTTTGGAGAACGCCATGAATCTTGAATCAACATCGATGGGAGAATATAGCTTAGGCATTAGCTAGATCATGAGCCAGCTAACTAGTTTGGCTTTACAGGTCGAGGATATGAAGAAAGATAAGGGAAAAGACAAAAGGGAAGATATCTGGTGTGTAAGAGGCAGATCTGAAAGCCATGATAAGTAACACTATCCCTTATTTCATGAGTACTTGGCATCAGGGGCACCGATCCCCTTAAAGTAAGTTAATCTACCCTGGTGCGATGTATGCAGAAATAGGCATTGCCCAGGTGAGTGCTACTACATGTAGAAGTATGTCCAGACACCCACAAACTTGTATTATACATTATGTAAATCAATGGGGCATGATGATCGAGATTGTAGATCTTATGATCTCATGCATGAAAGGTCGATATACATATACAAGATTCAAGGCGAAGTAGAACAAGAAGGAAACACTCTGCAGTACAACTCTCCGGGGAGAGGAAATTTAACTCCTTGCGGTGGCTACATAGGACGAGGATGAGGAGGAGGTATGGGTTGAGGCCGAGGGAAAATAATCTGTTACAACTATGCATAGCCAGGCCATTTAGCAAGGGATTGTCAGAATCCCTGCACAACCTGTAGTTACTGTAACTCCTTCGAGCATGTCATAGAGGAATTCCCTATGTTGCTGGCTAAACTTCGGGAAAGACGAGGACCTCAACAGAACCCACAAGTACAAGTAATATATGCTTAACCTCGTGGAGTATACCCTAGAGAATATTTTATCACTCGAAGAGGTGCTACTACAGGAGAAGACAAAGCTGCCCAAGGAAAGACTGAAAACGACCACGGAGTCAGAAAAGCTATAGAAAATACCCCAACGTTTGATGCTAAGAAAGAAAGACTGATATTCGAGGAGGCAAGAAAAGAGTTCAAAGGTGATCAAAGATATTCATCAAAGAGACAACCAGAAATCAAATAATATGGCATGCCTCAGGCATTTGATCCATCTTCATCACCAACAGAAGGGAAAGAGGTAAGCAAACTCATGAAATTATTGTACACTTGTGTTAAGTTGATTCAAGATAAAGGTGTTGTATAATAATTAAAAGATTTAATCAAGCAATATGAACCAGGAAAAATAGACCCCTTACTAAATAGAGAAATGCACCAAATTGGAAAAAGGATAAGGACAAATAAACAATTACACTTGAATTCTCAGGTAGGAGAGTATGAGATAGACTATGTGGTCCTTGACTTAGGGTCAGAGGTCAATGTCATGACGAAGAAGACTTGGGAAGTGATGGGAAAAACCAAGCTTATATATTCCCCTATCAGGCTTTGCATGGCTAATCAACAAGCTCTCAGCCCATTTGGACGATTAGAGCATGTCCCAGTGGACATCGATGGAGAAAGAACCTTTGTAGATTTTGAGGTAATTGAAATTGTTGATGATAGCTGCCCTTGCCCTGCATTGTTAGGAATTGATTGGGCCTTCAACAATTCCACTGCTATTGATCTAAAGAAAATATGCATGACATTTGAGAAAGTTGGCCTTAGGGTTGTTGCACCTTTAGATCCAGATGAGGGTCCATGATACACAAAACCTATCAAAGAAGAGGGCCACACATTTGAACTGGAAAACATCTACAATTTAACATCCATACAATAGGATTATATCAACCCTACAACTGATAGAAATCTCAGCTGGTGAAGTGACATCACATGTTCATTCGACTCAGAAGAAGAGCTGCAGAACTGGAAAAACTAGATGTACAAATTATCTACAAGAAGATGTGTTAGGCTAAACAAAGAAGTTCGCTGGATTGGCACAATAGTGAGTAATCTACCCAAATTTGATGGGTTGAACCCCTTAGAGAAATTCTTATCAGAATTTGAGACAAGTGTACCAACACAACAGAGGTTGTTGGAAATGGATGAGGCCATGAAAGACACACCAGGGAGATGGTGGGGGACACATAAAAGAAATATTACAGACTGGACACAATGCCAAACTTTGATGACAGAGCGGTTTTCGACACAAGTAGGAAGCTGCGAAGCAAGGTACACAGGTCGAAGTTTCCCAAAGGACCATGTAAGAAGCTATGAAGAGGCCTAGAGTGAAATTCCTAAAGAACAATGAGTACACAGATTCGTCAATATGTTGGATACCACCTCGATTAACTGGTACCTTCAAGCAGAGTTGCACCTTGTCACTTCAAAATGGGAAGGTATGATCCAAAATTTTATAACCACCTTTTTGTTTGATAGTGAATTTCCTTTTGTAGATCAAGCACTACAGATGGTGAGACATAAAGTATTTAAGGAGGCATCTGGACTCCATTGGAGAAAGAATAGGATGAATGGACTACGCCCCTCCAGAAACTGCAGACCTGCTACAACATTAATGCTGACGAAGACGATGATCTAAGGAAGTTGAATATCGCAGAAACAGAAGGTTAGAGAGATGTGGAAGGACCAGGAGTTGAACTTCCATTCATTGG
>WSFP011472474.1:0-17507 GCA_009831015.1 Picea engelmannii
GTGGGTACAATTAAGGGATGGTATAGAACTTGCTTTCTATTATTGGGCTTGTTGGTACAATAAAGTATGCATCCTCTAATATATTGTGCTACACCTTCCTACATTTTGGGCCAATACACATACCTTTGTAAGTTAGTGACCATATTTCCAACACCAAAATGTCCTAAAACCTTGGAGGTGTGGAACTCTTTGATAAGTTTCTATATTTCATCATTAAGAACAAAAATCTTGTCTAGCTTGTAGAGAAACCCATTCTAAATATTATAGTTAGCCTCATAGTCACCTTCTTCTACATGAATTTGGCCTTGTAACCATTAAAACACCTCTTTAAAGTCCTCATTTTCTATGTATGCCTCTTTGTATTCATAACATGTAAAAGGATTGTTACACATATGTTGTTGTTGATGTCAAATTGGTCATGGACATGGTCAATTATAGCACAATAACAGATAAAATAAGTGCTTGGAAGGATAGAAGGATGAAAGGATCAATGGTGAAAAAAGTATGGCACAAAGTATATTGCACAGATAGAGGAAGTCATGAAAGGATGAAAATACAAGTGTGCAAAAGGATTGAAGGATGAAAGGATCAATGACACATAGAAGGATCAATGAAATAGAATAAAATTTGCAGGGTGCTTTGAACTAGTGCAACAAACGGTGCAGTGGAGTGTGCCGAGATGAAACTAGTGTGTCAGAATGGACTATTACATATTGTGTGGAAGATCATAAAGAAGAAAATCTACATGGCACTTTGAGCCAGTGCAACGAATGGAACAATAGAGTGTGATGAAAAAATCCCATGTGACAAGTGACACAGTGGAATGCGACAGGATGAACAAAGTGACTGGGTGAGAACACTACAGGGAAAGTGCAACATGATGAAGGCTTGTGACTTGAGCTTTTGGCTCTTATTCTATTTGTTTAGTAGATACTCTATAGACTAGAATGTGAGTTACTACATAATTTATGAGGAGATGTTCTGATAAGACTGAATTCTGTTGCCGAAGATGAGTTGGAGCTCATTCGTAGGAATATTTGGGTAGTTTTATTTAGTCAAAGAATGTCCAACTTGGTTTGGTCAATATTTTTCCACAATATAACTATCACGTGTCCACATAATTTATTTATATAGAAGTGTAACTGACAAAACCTTGATCTGGTCACGATTTGTCCACAATGTAACTTTCATGTATCTACATACTTTATTTAGACATATGTGTAATTGACAAGACTTTGATTTGGTCAAAATATGTCCACATTGTAACTGTTATGTGTCCACATATAGGAAGGGGAACTCTGAAAAAACATAATAAATAAGGTTGCGCTTTGTTCGATTTAAGCGTAGATAAAAAGAGAAGAAAACAAATTTGTAATTGTTCAATGAAATTGAACCATAGACTTATCGAATTAATTTTTTGTAGAGAAACGTTTAGTTTTGTAAAAGTATTTCTTAAACTAATTTTAGGGTGGTAGGGTGGTGCTAGGGTGAGTTGAATCTCACAAAGGATTGGTTTCCTCATTGGCTGTGAAAGGTTGGTGCCTGAAAGGATTGGTGTCCTCATTGTTTGTGACAAGTTGGTGCCTGAGAGGACTTGTGTGCTCATTTGCAATAGGTTGGTTTCTGATAGGATTGGTGTCCTCATTATCTACGACAGGTTAGTGCCTGAGAAGATTGGTGTCCTCATTTTTTTCTACATGTTGGTGCTTGAGAGGATTGGTATCCTCATTTGCGATAGGTTGGTTCCTGAGAGGATTGGTGTCCTCATTTGCGACATGTGGGTATCTTCCAGAGATGAATAATTGTAAATTGTAAGTTGGTGCTTGCAGAAGAACATAAGGAAAGATGTTCTACGGTTTTCTCCCACATTGGGTTTCCACATAAAATTTCTGGTGTAATGTGTTTTATTTTCTGCATGTACTACTGATTAATTAATCACTTCTAAACAACTTTAAATTGTTGCAAAGGAAAGAAAATTGATAACTCTGATACAATACTAATTCACCCCCCCTCTTAGTATTGCTGTAAGTTATAACAATTGGTATAAAAACGCATGTACCTTAAAATAATAGCCTAACAAATAGAAGGAAGATCACATAGAAAGTATGTCAAGTCAATATTCTTTTTCTTCTTCAACCAGACCTCCTCTATTAAATGGAACAAATTTTCATTTTGGAAAATCAGAATGAAAACCTACTTGATGTCTCTTAGTATGGAAATATGGAAGATTGTGATAGATGGTTATAAAATCCCAACTACTCTTCCAACTGTTGAAGCTGGTAAGAAAAACTACTACAATTATGCAAAAACTATGAATTCCATCTAAGTAGGACTTGCATAAACAAAATTTGTCAAAGTAATGTAGTTGGAATCTGCAAAATAAACATGGGACAAACTGATAAATAATTATGAAGGAGACGAGAAAGTAAAGTTGGCCAAACTTCAAGCTTACAAAATCCTATTTGAAAGCCTAAGAATGAGTGAAGATGAAAATGTCACATGTTTCTTTCTCAGAGTAGATGCGACTTTAACATTATGAAAGGGATAAGTGAGAAGATTGAAGAAACTATAATATTTCAGAAGGTACTGAGATCTCTTCCCTCAAGACTTGATGGAAAGGTTCTTTCTATAGAAGAAATGCATGAACTAGATAAGCTAACTATGGAAAGGCTGCATGGAATTCCATCTTCTTATAAGATGAGAACTAGGAAAGAACAACCAGATCTAAAGGACACAATCTTCAAGGCATTAGTCAAATCCTTAACATCTCAAGATCATGATTCATTAGAACATTTACCAGATTAAGAAGAAGATAACTTTATAAGGAAACTAAAGAGGGGTTCTAGAAAATATAAATGTATGTTACCATTCAAATGCTTCCATTGTGGTAAAGTTGGTCATTTTGCATCTAAATTTCCTTTCAAACAAAACAATACCAACAAAAAAGAAAGAAAAGGCAAGGATAAGCCTAGGGAGTTTAAAAATAAAACATCTTTTAAAAGAAACAATTTTTATTCAAAAGAGGATAACAACAACTCTTGAGACACTAAAGAAGAAGAATATGAGCCAGATACAATTCAAGATGAAAAAATTCTCATGGCTTTGGAGCAACTTAAATATGACCAAGAAAAAACAAACATAGAAGAGTGTGAAGCTGTAGTAGACATGGAAGGAGAACTCATTAGTGCTTTGGAGGAAATATCCGGACTCAATAAAAATAATAAACTTAGAAAAGAACAATTACAGTTTATAAAGAAAAGGACAATGAGATCAATGAAGATATAATCATATTAAAAATTTAGCTAGAAGAGGCCAAAAGAAGGGAACACAAATTGATGAATCGGATAAAAGAAAAGGAGAACATCTATGAAAAAATAGAAGCATAAATAACATCCTTAAGAAAATATCTAGAGAAGTCCAAGACTCAAATAAAATTCATAAAAGGATATGAAACTCTAGATAACATTCTCAACAATTAGAGATCACTAGATGACAAGAGAGGGCTAGAATATAAGGAAAGTCTAAAAATTGTCAAAGTGAAATCAAGCACCAACATGTCAACTAGTGAGAGGCCTACAAGTTATGCAAATTCTCTCAAGGGAAACAACATTCAACCTAATACAAAGAAATAGGCACTCACTGTGGAGTTTCCTTTGACACGATGGACTATATGGATGCTACATAATCTCTCCTCCTATGTTATGCTCTAAAAATACCACTCCTAGATGCTATTCTCATATATGGAATAAATACAATACAAAAGAATGGAATCCCTTTCTCCTCCTAGTGGTCTGGTATTTAACCTAGCTTAATAATCATACAGGGTTAGGGTTTTGAATTCCTTAACCCTCAATTAGTGATCAGGTTTGGACCTTCTAGGATAATCTTGAAAGTCTAGACATTGATAGCCCCATATGTGTGTGTAATGGGGGTTGACATGGCATGGACTTGTACCATGGTGGTCAACAAGGAAGTTCAAATTGCAGGAGACATGACTTCTACATATGAGATTCAATTGAGGCACTTTACTCATCGTTGGAAAGGCCACATAGTGTAGAACACTGTCAAGGGTGTGTCACGAGATTTGGACACTGTAACCAAAAAAATGTCGTTTAATGCCTCAAAATGGCTCAAGAATGTTTCAAACCCTAATTTTCAAAATTGGGATCTGCCACTAAAATGGCTTTGCAAGTCGATTCCTCTGATTTTTTCCACCCAGAAAGTACCAAGATAGATGAAAAATTACATGATGATCAAATTCCAATTGGTATGCATTTTTAGTTATGTAATCTGAGAGTCATGATATGTTCTAAACATAGAGTGATTCGACGACTCATATTATCCTCGATCTTAATGACTATATTGATCCGTGACTTAACATCCAACTGGTCTATGATCTCTATTTAGAGAGCACGGAGGGTCATTTTATAATGATCGATTGTGATAAATTCTCTTGTAAAATGTTTTTCTTTTGCATTAATATATTGCCTCAAGTGACCACATTGGCTAGGGTCATGGACTATTTCTCTCTTCGAGGGTTTTAACCATGTAAAAACATAGGTATGCTGATCTTTGATATAGTTGTGTGAGTGGCTATTAAAGGTGTTCGTCCTATGTGGGAATACCCTATTTTGTCGAACATGGTATCAAACAAAGTTACCAATTTAATGAGAACTCTCAAAAGTTGTCATTTTTTTAGAGTGGCTATTTTTACCCCTGTTTCAAAAAGTGGTGCTACTAGTAGCACCCCTTTTTTTGGGCGGTGGTTAAAATTGCATCTTGTTTAAAATTACACCCTTGACATTGCAAATAGAACTCTAAAATTGACCCTTGAATCGAAGAGTGATGCTACCAGTAGCACCACTATTTTTTTTTGGAGTTAAAACAATGACCTAATTGAAACTGTAACCTTGACCACCAACACCACTGCAAATAAAACGCTGAAAATCAACTACCAAATCTAAAAGTGTTATTACTTGATAATTTATTTATTAACTAATTTTATTCGTTTTTAAAATTTTACATTAAGAAAATAATTGAATTGGAAAAAAAAAACACCTCTAAACAAATTATATTTCAAATAAAAAAAAGAAAATACAATTTTTGTTGAAAAAAATGCAAATCACACTTTTTAATAAAAAAAATTCAAAAAATGAATTAAAAAATGAGTAAAATCTAATTTTAAAACAATAAAAAATTACCCTTAAAATACTAAATTTAAGGCAACAAAATTGAAAAATAAACCATGAAAAAACAAATTTGTTTTATAAAAAAATAAATTAAAAAAATACACTTTAACTAAAACACAATTTAAAAAAAATTGAAAACATAGATATTAAATGCAAACATTAAAAAAAACCAACAAAGCTAAATTATATTAAAAAAAAACAACAAAATTAAAAAATTTAAATATATTAAAAAAAAAAAAAATCACAATCTAAAAAATTAAAAAAACAAACATATTAAAATCGAAAAATCTGATTCTAATAATTAAAAAAAAGGAAAATCTAAATCTAATAATTAAAAATAAAAATAAATGTTTGTGTTTAATATTTAAGTTTTTATTTAAAAAAAAAATATTTTAGTTTAAGTTTGCTTTTTTATTTTAATTTTAATTTTAGATTGTTTTTTAAATTTTTTTTATAATTTTTTATTTTATTTTCATGGTTTTTTTATTTTCTAAATTTCTTGTTTTAAAGTAAAAAAAAAAAAGAAGATTTAATTAATTCATTTTTTTGAATTTTTTGATTAAAAATTGTGATTTGCATTTTTTTTCAACAAAAAATGTTTTCAAAACTGTTCGAAAAATACACATTATTATTATTCAATTTTCAAACGAATAATAATAACACTGTGGACTTTCCAAACAATTATGAAAATAAACTCTCACCACAAAAATCTTAGTCGTAAAAAATGTGTTTTTTTCTTAAAAAAAGAATTTGCTTAGGGGTGTTTCGTTTTCAATTTTAATTATTTTTCTTAATATAAATTAAAAAATAAAATAAAATTATTAGTAAATAAATTATTAAGTAATAACACTTTTAGATTTGTCTCGACGGTGTAGATTAATTGGCGATAAAGTGCACTGTTGAGGCACTCCTTGTGATGTTGTTGGTTCGAACCTTGCAAAGCTGTGTGTACTGCACATGGGATTGCATGGGTATGCCTAGAGGTTATAATAGTAGTGATTGTGATCGTCTCCATGTTACGCAAGTACAATCCCACCAAGTTTTTGATTCCATTATATACAAAAAGAAATAACACTTTTAGATTTAGGAGTCGATTTTTGGTGTCATATTTGTGGTGGTGCCAGTGGTCGATGCCACATTTCAATTAGGTCATAGTTTTAACTCCAAAAAAAGTGGTGCTACTTGTAACATTACTTTTCGATTCAAAGGTCACTTTCAGGGTTCTGTTCACAATGTCAAGGGTTCAATTTCAAACAAGTTTCAATTTTAGCCACCTCCCAAAAAAATGGTGCTACCGATAGCACTACTTTCTAATTTGGGGGTTGATTTTGGTGTTTTAACCCAAAAATATGATATTTTTTGGCTAGACTTATCGTTTTGAGGTCACAGTTCTTGTTAAGATGGTAACTTTATTATCATGGCTCGTTTGAATACTTACTCCCATTGTAGATCGAGATCCTGAACTTGTGTTGTTGCATTTCTGGGTTCTGCTATTTTCGTGCATTTCTAGGATGAGAAGACTATTCCATTGCATCTAGAGCACTTAGTTTAGTTGGAAAACATTTTCATTTCACTTGAAAAGGTTTCTGGTTGCCCAAGATATGACAATTTATGTCGTATTTAGAGGCAAAAAACAAGGGTTTTTGGGGTAAGCAAGCACTTTGAGAAAAAGAGTAAAAAAGAAAAAAAAGAAAAAAAAAAGAGCTCCCCTCATCCATCACAATTAGTATATATTTTGCGCTAGCTCACTTGGTTGAGATTTTCTTTATTTACTAGGCGACCTTGAGTTCAAGTTTTTCATTTTTAAAGTTACTTTTTGAAAAAGTTCACACAATCTTGAGTTGTCTCATAACTTTATTGTAAAGTGCATTTCACTTAAATTCTAAAAGTGAATCACTATAAAGTCACTGTGATATTTTTTTTAGTTACTTTTTGTATGCAATTTAAATTTATAAAGTAACTTTTTTTTTATGACTTGCATAATCAATAACTGGGCCGATCTCATACTCGTGTGACACGAGGTTGATTCTGACCGCTACCACTATAACCTCCAGGTGCCATACATACACCCCTTCGGCAGACACGTGTAAATAATGGGGATTTGAACTCAAAACCTCATCGAACATAACACTTCATATCACAACACT
This sequence comes from Picea engelmannii, assembly GCA_009831015.1. Classification (NCBI taxonomy): domain Eukaryota; kingdom Viridiplantae; phylum Streptophyta; class Pinopsida; order Pinales; family Pinaceae; genus Picea; species Picea engelmannii. The sequence continues at coordinate 7,337 of WSFP011472474.1, forward strand.
TGTCAATTGCGTCCCCCCCGGGGGATAATTTATAAAGTAACTTCATTATAATAGTGAATCTCACTTATTCTATAAAAGTGGGTCAATTCATTAGTAACTTATTTGTAAAAAGTTAGAGAACTAATATAATTTTTTTTACTTAGCCACCTCATTGCACATCCATCATCACGTGGGCCAACTTCTACCTACCATGTGACACTTTGGTTATTGTTTATGCCTTTTTAAAAATTTTCATAACTTTCACATCCGAAGTCTGTTTTCAGTGCCATTTTTTTTAATCAACCTATTTTTTCAAGAGATCTCCATTCAACCAACTAGTTTTAACTTTTGAATCTATATTATTTTCATGTTTTAATATGGGTACTCCGAATGATATTTTTCTTACTACTACCAAGTACTTCTCATGGAAATCCCATATGGAGGATGTACTAAGAAGTAAAGGATTGTATCATATTACCTTAAGAAAAGAAAAATCCCCCATTGATGACGAAAATAAATCTAAATGAGATAATAAAAATGACGAGGCATGTGGATTAATCAAAACGTTCATATCTTCTGATTTATGATTTCACCTTCAAGGAATTAATGACCCAGATGATGCTTTGGATAAACTAGAATCCGCATTTGGTAAATACAATGTGATTCAATCCCACCAATATGAAAATCAATTAATGAATTTAAGTCCCGATGATTTTCCTTTCATTGAGGATTATTTATTTAAATTCAAAACACTTAAAATTTTACTTCAATACTGTAAAATAGATCTAAAGGATGATCAATGCATATATGCTATTATTTCTAAGCTTGGAAGTGCACATTCTGTATTTGTATCTACCTTTTATGCCACTAGATAATATTTATGGATGCTTACCAACCTCCCACTCTTGAGTCTTTTTGTGATTATCTGATTAGAGAGAAATATGATCTCTTGCATCTTGGTGTGATCAACACTTTAGGTACATATAACAAAGCCTTAGTGTCCTAATAGAAAGATAAAACCAAGCATCCAAAGAAGCAACATTTTCTCAAAAACAAATAAAACAAGGGTCCCAAAACCTCTGAAACAACTTCTACTCTCAAAGGTGGCAAATTAACAAAATAAAAAAGTTAAGAAGACTAATAGGCATTGCAATTTATGTGGGCAAATGGTCATCTGGAGTATAAATGTTTTAAAAATATGGAAGTCTTAGAAGAAACAATGAAGAAGCATAACATAAATATTGATTCTTATTCTTCTAACTCTTATTCTCATGGACATGAATTTTTCTAGTTCTGGTTTCTTCTGTAATGCAACATCTACTTCTTTTGATGAGTGGCTTATGGATTTTGGAGCATCTTATCATATGGATAAGTGTAAAGCCATCTTTTGTCTCTTAATTAATGTAACACTAAACACATATTTGTTAGTGATGATGGATATCTTAGTTTTGTAGGTTTTGGAACAATTCAAGTATATAATGGTCATTTCAATGATGTATTATGTGTTCCAAGTCTTCTTGCAATCTTTTATCAATATATCGGATCACTCATTTAGGTGAAGGTAAAACTGTAATGTTTTCACTTCACCAAGTTGTAATTAGGATTTAAAATATCCTAAGCATGTCATAGAAACTATAATTGTTGATGATATTACCAGGTTGTACAAATTTGGAAACTTTTGTTTATCATATTTTCCATCAATTTTTGTTGCTCATAGCGATGACTTGATAAATTTTTTGCATGAGCAGTTTGGTCATCTAAACTATCACTCATTGCAACAACTATGTAATCAAAATATCAATATTTCTCTTCCTCTTGTTTCCTGTAGAGATGGTGTTTGTGCTAGTTTTGTTCTCCACAAACATCATTAGGATAGTTTTGACAAAGATTCCTCTTGGCACGCCTCAACCCCTTTGCATCTTGTTCATAGTGATTTGTGTGGTCCACTTTCTTCTCCTTATTTCTTTGGGTGTAAGTACTTCTTAAATTTCATTGATGACTTCTCCAAAAACACTTGGGTTTACTTCTTAAAACTTAAGAGTGAAGTTTTTGACATGTTTTTGGCCTACAAGGTCCTTGTAGAAAAACAATTTGGACACCAACTACAAAGGTTATGAACAGATAATGGAAGATAATATGTGAAAAAAAATTACAACCTTATTCATTGCACAATCCATTCACACGTAGCATATTGATCCATATACTCCACAATAAAATGGTGTTGCTGAGAGAAATAATCTCACATTAAAGGAAATGGAAAATTGTATGATCCAATCTAAAGGATTAAGTCTTCATTATTGGGAGGAAGCCATCAATTGTGCCAATTAGATAGTAAATTTCATTCCCATAAAGGATTAAACAAATATAACATTGGAAGAAGCATGGACTCAAATTAATCCATATGTAAGCCACTTCCATATATTTGGTAGTGAAGCATGGTCTCACATTCCTAATAAAAAAGAAAAGAATTACAACCTAAAAGTGAGAAGTGAATTTTTGTTGGATATTATGAAGATGTCAAAGATTATATGCTTCTTTAGTTACCTAATTCCAATGAAATAATTATTAGAAGATATGTTAAATTTGATGAAAATCTCTTAGCATGCGAGCCTAATTTGACGTTTGTGCCATATTTGGCATTTGTGCGATCTTCAAAGTTTGTGCTATATTTTAGTCCTATTTTGGTTTCTTCTTCAAATGATGACAACGAGGATGAAAATCCACCTCTGCATGCTCACCTTTCTCTAGATGCGTCCATTGAACATGAACCTGCACCAACACCACCTCTTCCTAGATGTGTTCATTAAACACACGAAGAATCCAATGATGTTGCTGATGATCCTACACATCAGTGTCAGACATGCTCATAGTTCTAACGAGCCTCCTCTATTTTGGATCAAGTTTTAGAGACTCATGATATATACATATTTGTAGAAGATTTTTTCCATCCATATTGGGAAACAACAATGGATATCATTCTTTAGTGGTGAATGATACTTGGGGACTTGTACCTCTTATAAAGGAAGAAAACTTGTTAGATGTAAATGGTCGTATAAAAATAAGTATGCATAAGATGGAAGTATTGAAAGAAATAAGGTCTAGTTAGTTGGATTATCTCAAGTTGAAGTAATTGAGTACAATGATTTTTTTTTCCTTGTAGCCAAAATGAATTCCATTTGCCTTATTCTAGCCCTTGTTGCCTCACATATATTGGAGGTCCATTAGATGGATGTTAAGTCCACCTTCTTGATTGAGGATTTATAAGAATAAATGTACATGGAAAACCTCCTAGATATGTTGAAAATGACTCCAATATTGTTTGTTTCCTTAAGAAATCTCTTTATAGTCTTAAGAAATCTCCTCAAGCTTGGTATGATAAAATGGATAGATTTATTCTTGACACTGACTTTGCTAGATGTCATTCTGACCCTGATGTCTATACCAAGAAAGTAGGAATCCATATCATAATATTCATTATTTATGTTGATGACCTTATCCTCACTGGTACTGACCCCAAACTTCTAACCCATGATCCAACCTTAAAAAAAATCTGAAATGAAAAAATCCGACTATTTACATTATTTTTTTGGCCTCCAAGTATTGCAAACTAAGGAAGAAATTTCCCTTTCCTAGTCTAAGTATGCATACGGCATTCTTTGATTCTTTCATATGGAATATTCTAAACTAGCCCCTTATCCCTTCTAGTTTGGAGTCAAAGTTGCTCCTACCTATACTAATCCGGAAATTGATACCACTTTATAATGTCAATTAGTTGGTAGCCTCTTATATTTGACTCATACCCATCCTGATATTTTCTTTGCTATTGGTATTGTTGATCGATATATGAAAACACACCATGAAGGACATTGTAAAGAAGGATACAAACACTTCAATATATATGGGGTACAATTTAATTTGGGGTACATCACAGTTCAAGGGGGACTCCTTTGTTGGTTAGTTTCATTGATTTCGATCGGGCTGATGACCCTGATGATTGAAATTCTATTGTAGGTTATGTTTTCAGCCTTGGTTCTAGACCCGCCACTTGGGATTGTAAGAAACAACAATATATTTCTCTTTATTTAGTATAATTATAGTATTGAGAAAAAATTAATCTAAGAAAATAATCCTTGTGGCTTCCATAGATCCTTTGATATTTTGAATTCCAACAATATCATCCGACCACCCTCTAGTGTGATAATTAGAGTGCCATCAAGCTTGCCAAAGATCCATTTCAACATAAGTGTAGAAAAAAAAATGAGATACAAATGCAATCTAATAGAAATCTCATTCATGATGGGGTACTTGAAGTGCTCTTTTTCTCTATAGAAGATCAAGATGCAAACATTTTCACAAAGTCTATTACAAAAGTGATGTTTTCTAAACTTTGATCTATGTTTTTTTTTTTTTTTAAATAAAAAAGAGGTAGATCCTGCTATATTAGAAAGACAAAATTACAGAGTATACATCATAGTAGGTCTAGTGTTACCCAAAATGCTGCCGATTATCGGAAACCAACATGTAAAGAGGGCAAGTAGCTAATAACATCAGAACATAAAAGCTGTTGGACATCTGTCCTGCCCGGAGGAAACCAAGACAGATGTCTTATGGACTAAGTTCATAAAACATCAACAAAATAAAACTAAGAGCCAAGAAAACCTGAAAAACCTAGATGCTTGGTGACGTGGTCCCGGTCATGACGAACGCTTGCGCACAGAGGGGGCATTTGCGCTTTGCTGGAACATTGGAAAAAGCGTCAAGGAACATGTCTATGCGCTGGCCCATGAGGAGGGCCCGGTGCTCCAGATCATCCAAGTGTCCACGAAGGTCGAAGAACAGTGCTAGGTGCTCCTCTCGGAAGAATGAACCGTGCATGCTGCCACCCACGTCCATCGCTGCGCCAGAACCCTCGTCGAACCTCCTTTGCTCCACTTCATCCGCAACTCCTTTCGAGCCTGCTTTGTCCCCCTGAGTGTTATGACATTCACACTTGTCGTCACCAGGCCATGGTATCTCCTCAACAATACAACCAGGAGTGTAGTCAATCAAAGTCGGAGTGGATTTGCTTTCCGTCCGAGAGGCTTTCATGCGAGTGTCCTCTGTAAACATTTGGTCTTCTGGAACCCGTTCTTCCACCACAATACAGGGGGCAAACTCCTCCATGAAACCAGCTTCCTGGAAGGCCCCCGTCATATTTTCCTTGACGCCTCGGCTGGACTCCACTCCAGGCTCAGCGACAATGGCGAGCCGTGCCAATTTCTTCGCCCTGGCCTCCTTCCTGAGAATTGAATTCACAAGAGTCAAGGCGCGCTCCATCTTTTCCTTTCGCCGCCGCTGTGCTTTCTTTGCCTCCCATGCCGCTCCCCTGCGAGGTCGGCCTCTGATGCGAACCATAGCGATGGAGTAGAGCAAATGCAAAAGGAGGTGAATGAGCCAAGGTGAGAGCAGATGCAGATGCGTGGCTCGATAATGCGAGCACTGTTCCAGTAAAGTCAAGACGAAATGCACAGAGGGTGAACCAAGCCAAAACACGGTGGAGGCTGGACCACCCCTATGCATACAAACAATAAAATGAGCCGAGGTCGAAGCCGTCCCTCTCTTACCAAGCAAATTGATAACCGAATAAACCAGCGCCGAAGTCATCCTGTTACATTTAACATTTTCCATCCCAGGAATGCCAGTGGCGTAAATGATCACTCGAGGGAAATGTCCCTCCGTCCTGTGACTGCAGCGAAGGCCATCATCCATCGTTAATGTATGTTCGTGGGTGGCGGCCTTCGGCATTTATGCCAGGGTTAAGTGCGCATCCACCTGTGCCCCCCTCCCGACGTGTCACCCCATCCGGGCTTAAAATTTGATCTATGTTAGGAGTTTAGGAAGTTTTCATTAATGAGGGATAGGCTCTAATGACTCCTTCCTTATCCTATTGTGTCACCTTTGTAAATCCTTCAATCCTATCCCAATTTGTTCTGAAGGGGGGATGTTAGGATATTTAGACAATTAGGAGTTAGTTAAGATCAACTTGGTCTAATGCGTCTTTAGGTAAAAGTGTGTTTCTTTAGTATGCATTTGTAGTTATGTAATATGATGGTCAAGATATGTTCTAGACATAGAGTCTAATGACTCTTTTTATCCTTAATCTTTATGGATATATGATCCTATATTAGCAAATAATTGGCCCATGATATCTATTTAAATAGAATGGAGGGTCATTTGTTGATGATCAATTGCGAAAAATGTTGGGTATGTGTTATATTATTTGCAAAATTGTTCCTGTTAGCACTCTATAAATTTGTTTGGCTGAGAAAAAAAATGACAGAGGTAACCTACAGACCAACTTTAAGACCGAAAAATAACATTTCCAATCTAGAGAGGGCTCTCTCTGAGACTTATTCTCTAATAGATAATGACATTGAATTATTGGCTAGATTTATGTGTTTGTGAAATGTTTCTGGTTTCGCTGGTAGGGAAATACAAAACTTTGGGCTATGGAGTCAACCTCCTGAAAGCGAGAGAAATCAATAAATTGGTAAATGAAACTTTGAGAGGATAAAGGATAAGTAGGCAATGGTATTTCAGTTCAAATTTCATTGTGTGTGGTGAAAGAAAGAGTACATAAAGAAACTCAGAGCACCATTAAAGATGAATTCTAACTTACTTAGAAGAAAACACAGAGTTTAAATGATGAAGTCTAAAGCACCGCATGATGAATTTTAGACCCATTAAACGTTCCAATTTAAACAAAAGGAAAGGCATGAATATATAGAAAACATGAAGTACACACATAGATAGGATCACAATACATCAAACCACCACCATTAGAATCTTTTCGTCAAAGCCTCAAGACTTTTGCATTATATTTCAATTAGGTTCAAATATTACATTCAATAGTCCCTTGTCTACACTAATTTTCCAACTGGATTACATTGAAAATATAGAATATATAGGAAAAAACTATGCCCATTGGGATGCTATGCCTCAAATTACTTCTCCTAGAATTTCGGTTTCGGTTATTCCCTGCCAGATGACCTTTCAAATAGAGTTTACTAAAAATGGAAACCCGACTGCACCAAATCATGTCATAACCGACATCTTCGTCTTGATCGTTCAATCATAAGTAAGATTCGATCATCAGGTTGTGATGCATCCGTGTTTCTCTTTGCGGGGTGCCCGAATGATCGAGCGCATTGTCAAAAACTATGCCACCTAGTTTAACGGGCTCTGGTTGTTGCCGCGCGATCACTTGTTATAGTATGCACATGGAGAGTTGGTGTGGTGGATGTCTGTTGGCTGTCGCTTGTGCACTCCAGGTGGCAACGACGGTTGGGGAACCACATATCTCCTCCAAAACTTTCACGCGTTTCACTTACAATTGTCCTCCTCAATAGGTGGGTTTACAACATTTGCGCGACACATATTCACCACGCTAGTACCCTATCAGGCTTCTTGTTTATTAGAAGGAAACATGACACGCGGGGAGAAAGATTCTGTGCTACATTAAAAAAGAAAAACTGGGGTCATGTCAATCATGCCTCTGGCCTCACCTGCAACCTTAATACTATGAGTGTTTTCCTAAGAGACCAGTTTCATCTAGTCAAATTCTTCAATTGTCTCCACAAGACCACATTCCCTTTCATCTTTGTTTGAGCGCTAGCAAGAGCTGTGCAGACATTATCTATGGCCGGTCCACATTCCTTGAAGTGCTATACGATTCTTTCCTATGGAATCCTCTATTCCTCACACATCTGAATGATTATGTCTTGCGCCTCTCTGAGCTATTTTTTGATCCAATTCACATTCCCCGCTCAGCTCTGCAACACTGTTGCTTCAATAGTATTTTATGGCAACTATTTTATCAATTATATGTTCTCCTGATAAAAGAGAACAATTGGTTCCAATGGGGATGCTGTCAGAAAGAGGATGATATCCTATAATTGTGTTAACAATGCTGATTTTCTCAATTATAGTGTTAACAACTGGCTCCAATGGGGATGCTATCCTCCCGATGAGGTGGCAAAGAACAACATACTAGGTGCCTGACCATGAGGATTTATTTGTTTTACAGACTCTAAAACAACGAAAAAGACTCATCCCAGACCCTCTTGAAATAGTTACGACCAGACTCAATATAAACTTAGGGCCTTCACTTCGGGCTTAAATTTTCTACTGACTACTGACTAGAAACACCTTCTTTGAAAAAATAAAATGGCTATTTACAATGGCATGCCAGACTAAAAAAGACTTACTAAACTAGATAGTGTTTGAGGAACCTGCCATTCACAGGCTCCCCACCAGTGAGGTCTCCATTAATCTCTTGTAGAAAATATGCATTGTTCCCATGATACACGACAATACTGTATGGCCCCATCCAAAGATGATCAAAATTTCCATGCTTCCCTTTGTCTTCATTCCTCACGTCCCAATTCAACACCATATCATTTACCTTGAAATCCTCCTACTTAGTGTGTTTTTCGAAAATCCTCTTTATTATGTCTTGGTGAATATTTGATTTGTTGAAGACTTGTTCCCTCATTTGCTGTGCATGGAACAATTCGTTTATCCTCCTTTGAGTGTCGTTTGGTTCGACTTCTTGTTCTTGTAGCAATCTCCTGACTGGAAATCCCAATGAGGTGGGGAAAACTTCCTCTGCACCATATACATTTTGGAAAGGAAATGTGGAGATGGAATTTTCGGTAGTGATTATGTCGACCCATAATGCGTAGATAAGCTTCTTGTGCCAAGCCTTCTTGTTGTCCTGCAACAATTTCTTAATAATCCTGGTTAAAATTTTGTTAGATGACTCTGCCAATCCATTACCCTATGGGTAATAAGCCATAAAATGTCTCATATTTATGTTGTAATCTCTACAGAACCTATCCATTTTATTAGAATTGAATGCCGCTGCATTGTCCGTTATGATATTTACTGGGAAACCAAATATAGACATGATATTGGTCTCTAAAAACTGAATGATAACCATGTCAGTAGCTTGCCTTGTGGGGACCACTTCAATCCATTTGGTGAAGTAGTCCATGGATGTTAGTATCCATCTATGCTGAGCTAAATATGGTGGATGAATCTCTCCTATAAAATCCAAACCCCATTGCATAAACATTGCTTCGACCGAGATAGGCTTTAAGGCCAGGGGTTGCAAATTTCTTTTCCCATCGAATATCCGGCATTCGTGGAAATTGGAAACTTCCTTGTATACATCCACAAAAATATTGGGCCAATAAAATCCCACCCTCAATATTTTGTGCCCAATGGTCTTCCAGTAATGATGCCTCCCACAATCTCCTTTGTGGAATTCCTTGACATCCCGTTCTGTATCTTCCTCCAACAAACAATTCAACAAGATCCCTCCCGGGTCCTTCCAATACAGATAATTGTCCAGGATGCAAAACTTAGCCGCTTTCAACTTCAAAAATATGGATTTTATTTTGTTCAACTCTGAAGAAGCTTGCAAATTCCTTAACACGTAAATAATGTCAGCGTACCAAGGTGAATTGATGAATTTCTGAGATACCTGCATGACTGTTTCATCTTGTGGATTCTCTGATAGATCAACGATGAAATTTATTCCCAAAACATCATAGTTCGACTGTGCCATCAATTTTTCAAGCCCCTGACCCTTAATAAACTTTGTATGCTTTATTTTGAGGTCATATTCCAACATGACTATGATCCATTTACCGCTTCTCCCTTCAGGATCAGGCTGAGTCAAGATATTCTTGATGGAATTGCTTGGCACATAAGCAATGACATGGGAATGCAGTATATGAGTTATAAATTCCTTGAGGGACTTCACCAAGGCATACACTTGTTTTTTCATGATATCATACCTTAGTGGGGAGTCTCTCAATGTCCCGCTGACATAGACTATGGGATTTTCAAAATTCTGCTCGTCCTTCTGTAACAAGACACCAACAATGGTGTGTTCTAAGGAAAAGGAAAATAAGACAAAGTCCTTTGTGAAATATGGGATGGCTAACACTGGATCTTTGGTCAGTGCCACCTTAATATCTTCAAACAAATTCTTGACTTTAGGATTCCATCTTATCTCATTACCTTTCCTGAGCATATTCGTGATGTGCTTTATAATCTCAGCAAAATTTGGAATGAACCTCCTTAGAAAATTTACCTTTCCTAGGAAAGACTGCACCTCTTTCTTGCTCCTGGGAGTGTCGATATT
>WSFP011472475.1:0-17507 GCA_009831015.1 Picea engelmannii
AATTATGACATCTTATTTTTTCCTATAGATTTTTCATGATTTTTCACTTCTACAAATTCTGTGAATACAATGTTTGGTATTTCTTCATTCACCTACTCTTCTTGTTTTTTCTTTCTTCTATGAACCTTCTTGTACTTGATGTCAATGTTTTCCTTCATAGAAGGGTCCATCATGCTTCTACAGTCACAAGCTATGTGTCCATAGTTGTGACATTTGTAACATTCAATATTGTATGGAGCCACATAAACATCTATTTCTCGAACATTTATTTCTCGAACATTTCTTCCATAAGCTCTACAACCTACAGCTTTATGTCCAAATTTATTACAAGTTAAACAATAACCAGAAAAGAAACTTTGATACATGGGAGTAAATGATCTTCTTTGTGATGTAGTCCTTTTGAATTCATGCTTTGGTTGATCACGATCATCACTTCCGGTGTTTCCTTCATAATGATTGAAGCTTTTTTGGTACCTGGGAGTAGAATGTCTTTTGTAATCTTCTTCGTGAGTCTTCTCCATTTATTGAATGTTATCCTTTCTCTTAAACTTTATTTACTGGTGGTGTGGAGCTTCCTCTCTCTTCAACACTCTTGTTGGGATTGGAATTTGCATCTTATTTGCATGAGACTTCACCAATGTATCCAAAACCTGCTTTATTAGATAGTGACCTTTGACAGTTGAGAATGTCTTCTAGTACTTGATAAATCTTCAAGTTCGTGTTGAGCTTGTTAACTTCAACCCTTAATGTGACGACTTCTTCTTCAATCTTCTCACAATATTCTTCTTTCTTCATCATCTGGATCTTCATTACTTCTTCCATTCACTTTGCTTCTTCAAGTTGAGTTTTTAATGAGATGATTTCTTCTTCTAATCTTCTTTCTTGTTGACTAAATTTTGTTTTAATCTTGTTTAAGTCATTATATATTTTATTGAGGTGACTTGTCAAAATTTATTCTATCTTCTCTGCTTCCTTTCTTAGTGATACTATTTCAGCTTCCAAATATTGTTTTTCTTCCAACTGATTTTTTAGTGTTTATTCAATTACTTGGGCTTCCTCCAATTGGACCTTTAGATTTATAATAATTTTTTGGACTTCTTCAGATTTTTCATTTGGATTATGAGAACCCTCCTTTAGCTTGATCAATTCTTCCTTGAGAGACTTGTTTTTCTTCCTTTCTCTTTTTACCTCACTAAAAACAGCGATTAGTTATGCTTCAAGATCTACTTCATCTTCTTTTTCATAATCTTCTTCGTCATTTTCAAGTTCTTTTTATATATTATTATCTTCTTTATCTTGATAAACATGCTCTAGATCTGTGGTTGCAAGAAGAGATTCCTTAAAGTAGAGATTATGTAGCTTATCCCAAAGCTCTTTGGTTGATGAACATTGCCTTCTTTGACTTTTACCAAATCAGGTAATCCATCAATAATGGCATCCATTGTTATTTTGTTGTTCCTTTTTAATTCCTTCTTGGTTGTAGTCTTTAGAAGTTTCTTTGAAGTGGTGTATCTTGTAAAACATGAGTACCAAACATCATACCCTTGTGCCTCTAAAAATGTGTTCATTCTTTGTAATACCCTTGTTTCCCCCAACTTGTAAATATAACTATAACTTGCCAAAAGACTGTGGTGGACTAAACATGTGTGAATGTTGGATTTGATGAACCTTTTTCTATAAAAGGTCATGTATGTATTTTTGTTATTAATTAAAAATGGATAGTGTTGCATAAATATTGAAAGGGGGGTTTTCCAAGATAGATCATGATGCTATGAGAGAGATGGTGAGGGGAACCATAAATGGTTGAGATGACCCCCACAAAAGAAGTACCTTACTGGATTTAATTTCTCATACCTAGAATAGTCCTCTGGCCCATAAATGAATTACCAATCAGGATGGTAATTGGAAAAGCCTCCTCAAGAGTTAATGAGTAGACGGGGAAGACTACCCATCTACAATGCTTCCAGACCTGACCACAATCTAGGGATTCAGTCCCACGCAATATTACAGAGGAAGGAAAGAAATGAGGTGATTCATGGGCAGAGGCAGATCTGCAAGGAAGCAGAGTCAAGAGACCAATCTCCAAAAGAGGGAAGAGCGCTTGCAGCGCTCGGGTTCAAAAAGGAGAACTAAGAAACAAGTTTGTTCTAGGTGCAAGAAGCTACTGGAAGCATTTTCATTCCAAGCTAATAAATGGGGCTGCAGAAAAGATGAGTGACTGTGGAAGTACTCGTTACAGGCCCCCTTACTTGGTACAGTGAAAATTGTTTGCTAAGTTCATGTGGGAGGAGGAGAGTAACCTTTGTTCCTATATTACCTAGAGCAAGAATAAAGAGTCTCTCTCATAGCATCATGGTCTAGATAGGAGGTGGTCAGCGGTAAATCAATTCAGGAGTGGTTATGCCTACTGTTGGGTGGAAACAGGCACCCCTTTCAGTAGTCGCTTCACAATTCTGGTTTATGATAAGTTTTTTCATACTCTGTGTACTAAAATGGAAATGATAATTGAATATACATGTCTATGACTAAATTTTGTATCGAATGATTTAAGGTAGAAATGTTCATTATTCTTCTGTGAACCCATGCTTTTGAATGGTCTTATGTTTTCCTTAGCTTAGTAGCTAGAGAGTTATGGGATGTGAGTCTGCAAGAGATTCGGGGTAGGGTTAACTGGAATGCTTAAGTCTTGTCGACCTTTCAAATTTACCTTCACGGGAATACTAAGTTAAAACTCTGTGGAATGAGGGCGCCTCCTTCAGACCCTTCACCTATGTGACCGAGGGATCATGCCCATGGATTTAACTAATTTATGGCTAATATTTAAGTGTGTATCCCATGAGGATTTTCAAAGGACCCATATGACCAAGTTCTAGGAACCTCATTCTAGGTCTGAAAGGAGCTATGTTTTTCTGGCTTCGGAACTATGGGAGTTAGAAGCTCCAGGGTGTTATGACCTTACCACTTGCACATCGACCAAAGGCAACTAGATACTACTGTTACCCATGAGGTCGACCGACATGTGGTAGTGATCCTAACCATGACAGGTGGAGCTATCCCATTAAACCCTAACCCATTTATCAATCACGAAGTAACGGAGTCGCAGATACGAGGGTATTCAGGAGTCCCCCTGGTCGTCGGATCTACGCTGAGGTAAGTCCTTCATTGACTACTTCGGGAGAACAGAGATGTTATAGCACCAAATTCCTTGAACGCCATAGTTACGAATTGATGTGAGTCATGGATCCAAGGAGTCTATTGAGAACCCCTCTTAACCATCTGATCAACCAGTGGAGGGGCTCGCGTACGGTACTTCTGCGAAGTCCTACTTTGGGAGATCGGAGTTGCCACAACATCGAAACCCCCAAAGGTGAGAGCCACGAAGTGATAAGAGCCATATATCTGAGGATGTTTCAAGACCTCCCATGACCATCATATCTAGACCATGGTTAGCACCACTCTGGGAGAAAGGAGGAAGTCGCACCGCGGATTCCCCGAATGTCAAAGTTACGAAGTAATGGAGGTCATAGATCAGTGGATCTTCGTGGATGCATCTCGACCGTGAGATCTAAGGGCATCAGAAGGATATTTTTCCATAGTGACATGGCACATTGATGTCACTCAGGGTGACGTGGACCCATGATTGACATTCCATGTGTCACCTTGATTCATACTTTTCGCAGACCCTATGTTCCCATTAGAATGTGACACGTGTCACCCACTAATGGAGCCACGTTCCATCTCTTCCTTGTCGCATGTCAGCCCCCTGGCACCTATCTGCTTGACCTATTGGTGGGTGGAGTACTCGGGACCCACCTATCCTTACCTATGTTTTTAATACGCCATCATGTGTAAGGGTGGACCCTTCAAGAGTCTAGGACTTCGGGACTTCGAAGGTTTGAGGTGCAGTGACGTAGATAGCTATTCAAAATGCTTGAAGACCAGAGTCACATGGTGAGATTTTAGTCTCCTTCAGGATTTCGGGAATTCGAGACTCTGGAGGAAATGCATGCAAAAAGGAAAAGGGGCATTCAACGTCAAACGTCGAACTCATGTTTAGCCTATGTGTTAAACGAGGATCAAGTCCCGTCATTGGATTGGATGGTGGATGGACTTCCACCATGGATGTAGGAACTTGGGCATGGTACGAATGAGATGGACCCACATGGGCACAACGTGGCCTTTTATTGATGACGACCAAAGATATTCAGGAGACTATAACTTGCAATCCAGATCTCGGATTTGAGCTTGGTAACAGTCGTTAGAAATCTACAAATGAGTAGAAGAGGATGAAGACCTAGGAAAGAGAATTTAAGACAATTAAAGTAAGAAACATTTTGATGCCCCATCCCTAGAAAGGGTACTTAGGGGTCGAGTGTGTTACAAATTGGTATCATAGCAGGAAACAACACTTGGCTTGTTTGGGCTCATGGACGAGTCGCATAAAAATATTATTAGATACTCTTTAAGGGTAACACCTTATCTTACCCCATTCTTAAGAGGTTTATTTAAACCTCTACTGAAGAGAGGAATGAAACTTTCTATTGTTGAATATGTTTTGAAAATTTTGAATTGTGTGTTGTTCATAAATTAGTAAATGATTGACTAACAGAAAATGTTTTATCAACACCCCAACAGTCGGTGGACAGTAAGGAAACCACCATGTGAAGGATGGTGACAAACCATGAATTGGGGGAAATCTCCCACAATAGAGAGGAAGAATATGATGAAAGGAGGGCAGTGGAAACCCCTCCAGATTTGGCTAAAACTGTAAGAAGCCTCATGGAAGAATTACAGAGTTGTAAGGCTAACAATGAAAGACTAATAAAAGAGTAGAAAAAGAAAACTGAAATTAATGTAGTCTTACTGTAGAGCTTATCAGATATGAAAAAGTAGCTACAACATGGACCAATATCCAGTCATGTGGACAGACATCATACTAAGAAAAATCAAATTCCACCTGAGATACGAAAGCATGGTCCTAAAAGTAGCCACACAAGGAGGAGTACCTCAAAGAAATCCCAACATGGAGCCAAGAGACACTCATTAGAAGAATCCTCTGGTGAGGAAACTGACAACTCCAAGGATTCTTCTAGTAGAAAAACTAGTTCACATTCCCAGAGGAAAAGAAAGAAGAGAAAACATTCCAAGATCCATGACCCTGAAGAGTTTAAGAAAGCCAAACCATCCAATTTCAATGGAGAAATTAAGAAGGGGGAAGAAGCAAAAGTGTGGTTGCTTGGCTTGAAGAAGTACTTCAGAGTCCACGACTACTCTGAAAAATTAAAGGCTTGCATATCCATTTTCAACCTGAATGGAAAAGCCTCCATTTGGTGGGAGGACCTTACAAATGTGAAAGGAATCCATGAGAAGGACTTGTAATAGAAACAATTTGAGAAATACTTCAAGAAGAAGTATATGTTGGAAAAATAATTTGATGGGAATACCAAAGGAGTTCTATGAACTCAAGCTAGGACAACTCACAATAGATGAATATATCAACAAATTTATTGAGTTGATAAGGTATGTGCCCTACATAAAGGATGAAAAAGTAAAGATGCAATGATTTATTAGTGGATTACCTTATTCCTTTTGTGACAGAATTGAGTTTGATGAGTCGAAGACTTTAAAAGACATTATCCGGAAGGCAAGGTATTGTTATGAGCAATTCAAGAATAAGACAAAACCTCATGAGGACTGGAACAAGAAAATTAATTTGAGATTCAAGAAGAAGGGGTTTAAACCCTCAATATTTAAGAACCATGGGAAAGGTTCTAAGATGAGCCTTCCTACTAAAAGTGTATATCAACAAAATTTCTCATCTCAAAGTGGAAATAAACCCTTTGGGTCAGCCTCAAGTAAGACTGATAACAGAAAGAGAGAACCTTTGAAATGTTTGGGTTGTGGAGAAGAACATCTTCTAAGGGACCGCCCACATAGGAAACAGAATAATAGGAGGGTCTACAACATCCAAGAGGATACCACAGTCAATGATGTGGTTAGGAGCATGCCACAAATTTATGCATCCTTGGATAATAGACAAACTAACCACCAAGCTTCAATGGTGGAGATGGAAGGTATGATTTCCAACCATCTAGTTTCCATTTTAATTGACCCTGGTTCTAATTTAAGTTATGTTTCCCCTCAAATTGTTGAGAAATGTAAATTGCAGCAAGTTAAGAATGTTCAATCATGGCTGGTACAACTAGCCACTGGAACCAAAAGAAAAGTAACAAAGGTCATACCAGCATGCCAATTTGGATTGTTACAATAAAAATTTAGAGTGTGAATATGAATAAGGGAGAAAGATAACCCTACAAGGGATTCAAAAACATGTCTCAATGAGACAAATATCAGCCCTTCAAGTGAAGAAGTATTGTAGAAAAGGATGTCATTTGTATGCAATACAAGTGTTGAAATCTATTGAGAAAAATAAACCAAGACTAGAGGCCCATCCCATTTTAGGATAATATCAATATGTGTTTCCAGAAGAGGTACCAGGTCTACCTCCAAGAAGAGATATTGACTTTTCAATAGAACTTGCACCAAGAGCGGTTTCAGTGTCTAGAACACCCTATAGAATGAGTATGTCAGAGATGGTTGAGCTCAAACTATAGCTAAAGGAGATGATGTGCAAAGGATACATTCAACCTAGTGTGTCTCCATGGGGATCACCAACGTTGTTTGTGAAAAATAAGGATGGCAAAACTCATGTTGTGCATAGACTATAGACAACTCAATAAGAAGACCATTAAGAATAAGTATCATTTTCCAACGATTGATGACTTGTTTGACCAATTAAGAGGTTCTACAATATTCTCCAAGATTGACTTGAGGTATGGATACCATCAGGTTCGAATTAAGGATGAATACATCCACAAAAAAACTGTTAGGACAAGATATGGTCACTATGAATTTGTGGTGGTGCCATTTGGGCTTACCAATGCACCAGCCACTTTATGTTCTTAATAAATAATGTACTCAGTAAGTTCTTAGATAGATTTGTATTGGTTTTCATTGATGATATCCTAATCTATTATAATAATAGAGAAGAGCATGAAGAACATCTCAAGCTAGTGCTTCAAGTGCTAAGAGAACATCAGCTCTATGCTAAGTTTAGTAAGTGTGACTTTTTCCAAAAACAAGTCCATTACCTAGGCCATGTTATTTCTGAAGGAGTGGAAATTGATCCTGACAATATCAAAGTCATTAAGGATTGGCCTACCCTAAAGGATGTATATGATATCAGATCCTTTATGGACCTAGCAAGATACTATAGGAGGTTCATAAAAGAATTTTCCAAGATCGTTTTCCCAATCACCTCCCTTCAGAAAAAGAGAGTTAAATTCATTTGGACATCAGAATGTGAAGAGAGATTACAAGAGATGAAATAACTTCTAACTAATGCACCTATGTTGAATATTGCAGACCCAAACAAGGACTTCCTTGTGTGTAAATATGTATGCAAGGAAGGGCTCGTAAGATTCCTTATCCAAGAAGGACAAATCTACAAAATTGAATGAGCATGAAATCAATTATCTAACCCATGATCCAGAATTGGTTTCCATAGTACATGCTTTAAAAATGTAGAGGTGTTACCTCCTAAGTAGAATATTTGTGCTTATGACAGACGATAGTGGGTTGAGATATTTGTTTGATCAACCAAAACTCAATGCTAGACAAGCTATATGGATGGCTCTCCTTAGTGAGTTTGATTTTGAAATCAAACATATCAAAGGAAAATAAAATAAGTTTGTTGATGCCCTTAGCAGAAGTATGAAAGTGATTCACTTGGCAGTTATAAGCACCTGTGAAACAGACGCCAAGGAGAGAGTCAAAAGTGCACAAGAAACAGATGCATTTTTCAAAACTGTGAAATCATACTTAGAGAAAGAGCCCACAGGGATGAAGTATGAGGGTTATCAATTGTTGAATGATGTCCTGCTAACTTACAAAGGTAGGTTGTATATCCCAGATTGTGACGACTTAAAGAGGTTCATAATGGATGAACTACACAAAAGACCATATACTTTTCATATTGATTATCAGAAGATGATCACAACCACTAGGAAATCATTTTATTGGCCCTAACTGAAAAAGGACATTGTTGATTACTTAGCCAAATGTCTAGAGTGTCAGCAGGCAGAACACGGACATCCATCAGGGTTGTTGCAGCCCCTACCAATCCCAGAATGGAAATGGGAAACCATCTCCATGGATTTCATTACAGGGTTACCAAGATCAACCAAACAGAATGACACCATCATGGTAGTTGTGGACAAATTGAACAAGGTTTCTCACTTCATTCCCATCAAGTAAACTTTCAAGGAAATAGATATTGCTAGTATTTTCATGAAAGAAATATTCAGACTTCATGTCATGCCTAAGGAAATCATATCTAACAGAGATACGAAATTTACTTCAAACTTTTGGAAATATCTATTTGTTGGTTTTTAAACTAAATTGTTATTTAGTACAGCCTATAACCCTCAAACTGATGGATAGACAGAGAGAGTAAACCAAGTGTTAGAGGACATGTTAAGGATGCATGTGATGCATCATCCCAAGAAGTGGGAAGACTACCTACCACCGGTAGTATTTACCTACAACAATTCCTATTAAGATTCATTAAAGATGAGCCCTTTTGAAGCCATCTATGGTAGGAAATACAAGATTCCAATTAGTTGGGATAACCCAGTAGATAGAATTACAATCGGGCCAGATATGCTGAAATAAATGGAACAACAAGTAGTTTAGATAAAACAGAATCTAAAAATGGTCCAGGATAGACAAAAAATCTATGCAGATAGAAAAAGGACTCCTAGAGAGTTCAAAGTCGAGGATCATGTGTATCTCAGAGTTAGACCTGGGAAAATCTCCTTGAGAATGGGAGCCTATGCCAAGATAGCACCTAGATATTGTGGACCCTTTGAAATTTTGGAAAGAGTGGGACCTGTAGCATATAGATTAGCACTTCCTCCCACGATGAAGGCACATAATGTTTTCCATATTTCGTTACTGAAGAAATATGTACATGATTCTAATCATATAATTGATTGGTCTATGATTGATGTGGAACCAGAGGGAGAATTTCTTCTAGAACCACAATGCATAATAGACATGAAGGAAATATCACTTGGGAATAGAACCATTTCACAGGTCAAGGTGCAGTGGAAACACTTTGGTCTAGATGAAGCTACATGGGAAATGGAGGATGCCATGAAACATGCATACCCATTTTTTTTTACTTCTGTACATACAAAGCACATCGTCAGGTACAACATCGAAGACGATGTTCCTTTAAGGGGGAGGGGACTATAATACCCTTGTTTCCCCCATCTTGTAAATATAACTATAACTTTCCAAAAGACTGTGGCAGACTAAACATATATGAATGTTGAATTTGATGAACCTTTTGTTATAAAAGGTAATGTATGTATTTTTGTTATTAATTAAAAATGGATAGTGTTGCAAAACTTTTGAAAGGGGGGTTTTCCAAGATATATCGTGATGCTATGAGAGAGATGGTGAGGGGAACCGAAAATGGTTGAGATAGCCCCCACCAAACCAGTACATTACTGGATTTAACTTCTCTGACCCATAACAGTACTCTGACCCAAAAATGAATTACTAGTCAGGCTGGTAGTTGGAAAAGCCTCCTCAAGAGTTAATGAGGAGATGGGGAAAACTACCCATATGCAAGGCTTCCATACCTAACCATGAGTTGGGGATTCAGGCCCACACAATCTTGTTGAGGAAGGAAAGAAATGAGGTGATTTGTGGGCAGAGACGGATCTGCAAGGAAGCAGAGTCGAGAGACCAATCTCCAGAAGAGGAAAGAGCACTTGCAGCTCTTCGATCAAAAAGGAGAACTGAGAAACAAGCTCGTTCTGGGTGCAAGAAGCTATTGCTAGTGTTTTCATTACAAGATGATAAACGGGGATGCAGAGAAGACGAGTGAATGTGGAAGTACTCGTTGCAAGCCCCCTTGCTTGGTACAATGAAAATTGTTTGCTAAGTTCTTGTGGGAGGAGGAGAGTAACCTTCATTCTTATCTGACCTAAAGCAAGAAGAAAGAGACTCTCTTAGAGAATCATGGTCTAGATAGGGGTGGCCAGTGGTAAATCCATTCAGGAGTGGTTGCGCCTACGGTTGGGTGGAAATAGGCACCCCTTTCAGTAGTCTCTTCATGATTCTGGTTTTTGATAAGTATTTTCATACTCTGTGTACAGAAATGGAAATGATGATTGAATATACATGTCTATGACTAAAATATGTATTGAATGATTTAAGCTAGAAATGTTCTATTATCACATGAAATCATCAAGGGTCACAGGTGACACTCATGAACACAGGCAAACAAGCAGGTGCATTTTTCCATGGCAGAGATCCCCTGTGCATTTCGATTTAGTGCCATATATAAATGTGTTTGGAAGGATTCCATAGTTAGTAGGCAAATAAAGCTTTGGCGGGGGCATTAAAATAGTAGGTGTGCCCAGATCGCAGATCATGACCAAATCAATGGCCACAAGTCATTTCGGTGCCTCAACATTCTCAGGTGTTAAAATTCCTTGAGCGGGCTGAAATCCAAACCACAGTATCGTGGGAGAGCTACGTGGTGAAAGGTGGTGCATTTCGGGCCCAAAAGCGGTGTGGGTCCAAACCGCTTTTGATGGCCCTGAAATCATGTGCTCGTCTAGCATTGAATCCAACAGCAGCACATGTACACCCCCTAGTCATCAAGTCGTGTTCTGATCCCAAGGAGAATTCAGTTAATGAATGAGGACTGGTAGTTAAAACCTCCTTTCACTCCATAAATAGAAGGCATGGAAGCTCTGGCCGAGGAGATAGAACTATGATCCCGAGGTACCATGATAGACTATTTTTCCTACATGTCCATACTGATCTGAGTTTTCGTCTAACAGGAAGAAACAGGCACAGTCTGACAGAAGGATGCACAGACGAAAAGCCTTGGATGGGATGGCCAGATGACTCTCCTAGCGGTTTTCCAGTGATCTGAGTATAAATAGATCAGTTCAAGATTTTGTTATGGGGGTCAAATGGTTGAGAAGAGCTCCCTATTTTGTAATATTTTGATACCATAGTTGTTCTCTAGTTATGTATGAGACCATAAACTTTCTCATTAATAGAAGTCAACTTCTTTCATCATCTTGTTTACTTTTGTGTTGAAACACTCGTGCATGGATGATCCAGATGAGTTGTTATAGTTGTATTGTAATGGAGGTCTGATTATAATGCTTTTGTGACCTGTTTCAGTATTTGCTTTCATTGTATTGTTTCCTCTTATGTTGAAATTCCCATGCATGGATGATCCAGACGAGTTTTTGTAGTTGTATTGTAATGGAGGTTTGATTATAATATTGTTTTGATATATTTCAGTATCTTAAACTTGAGTTCAAGAGTGCTCTTGTGCCTAAGTTTTTTCTGCACCAAGTTGCTTGAAGGTCATATGCTCATGGAAGACTTGTCCAGCTCCCTCACTAAGTCTTCCTTCTGCTCACCTTTAGCCTTAAATCACTGACTGAAGTTAATGAGGACCTCATTTCCTTATGCATTGCTTGTCTAGTTTCTATGTGAAAACATTTTTGTACTGATCTTTTTCCATTTTACCTCCACTCATAAATCTACCTCCACAAACATTTTGATGGGTGTTGGGCTTATCCTCCTACAATCTGAGGGTGACTCTCATCACCAAAAATCATGGCGCCATTGTTGGGGAATTAATTGAAGACATTTCCCTTGGATTGAACGACAAAGAAATTATGATTATGAAGGTGCATCAGAAATCAGTACCTTGAAGATTGCAACTTGCACCTGGCGACTCCATTGTTTCAGTTGTGGCTCCCAATGGCAGACACATGAGGCCTACTCCACATCTACCTCTGGAAACACCTGAAGCTGACCTAAAGAAGATTATCAAGAAAGGAAATCTTTCTCAAGAAGGATTTTCAGCTGTTGTTCCAGATTGAAAATCTCCCTGGGAAGAACGACATTGCACAGTTCCATCTTTAGATGGTGAATAAAATTGGACACCTTCAAGACTCCACATTCTCCATGGAAACACCATTGTTTATAATCTAAGGGTGACTCTTAGTACTAATATTCTTGGAGTCACCAACAGATTCTAAACAATGAAGTCGCCATGGTGAATGTGCAGGAGTGACACAAGTTAATTAGCTATGGAGGCTATCTTGGCCGAGAGGTTTTCCCCACTCAATTTCTCATCCATAGCTGGTTATTCGCATCATGTGCCTCAAATTGATGAATGGAAAGATCTGCTACCAATATTTTATGAAGGTGAGAATGACGGCCCTATTAAGCATGTTCTATAATTACATGCTTTGATGAAGCAGCTTGACATCCAACATGAAGACATACATATGACGTTGTTTATGTACACTCTTCAAGGAGATGCTCATATTTGATATCACTCTCTTGAGATTTCTAGTGTTTCTTCACTCGAAGATTTTCATGCATCTTTCAATCTTCATTGTCAAAAAATTTATTCCTCTGAGTTCATTTGTCATAGTTGTTGTGAGGAGTATAAAGACTGTGTTCAAGATATAATTGATTCTTATGAAGACTGTGAGAATGAAGAAAATTCCTTGGATGAGGAATAAGCTCTTTATATTCCATGTTCATCTGCATCATATGGAAACTTTGTTTGTTGTCTAAATAAGGAAAGTGCAGAAATTGATTTTGTTCTGGAAGCTGATACTCTTTGTAGCCCTGTCTCTAAAAAACCTAGATATGAGCAACCTATTTTTGACTCATATGGTGATGATAATATATTGCTTCCTAGATTGAATATTGAAAGGCAACCTCTGTTTAATAATGAATAATAGTTTTCTCATGTTGGAAAAAAGATACCTCTTGGTATGACATTCGAGACTCATCCTTCATTTGATCATTATGGAGACAGTGATGAAGATGTTGAGGTTTTTTTTGTCTTAGAAGCAAAAATCATTAGTGGCCAGCCTTCTAATGAAAATGAAATCTTTTACCAAGAGAATCATGATAAAGAGAAAGAGCCATTCATTGATATACATGAGTAGATTTATTGCCATCAGCTAGCAGATGTTATCAGAGAATATAAAAGAGAAGTGGATCAGCATCCCTCATCAGTAATTCACTCACCTGTGCTTTCCACAGACATTCAACCATATGTGAGCAGTTGTAAATTAGAGCAGGATTTATGTTACCAACCCAGTAAGTTTTATCACTTATTTTATGACCCTTTAGGGGAATACATGGAGTTGCATTTCCACAATGTATTGAAGCCTTCAAGCTTTATCTTACCTTCATCATTGGGAGGTCATCTGAAGAATGTAATTAATTTGTTGTCACAGTTTTATTGCCCCTTGTTGATCAATGACAGAGTAAATAAGTTTTCAGTTAGGAATTTACTTGAATGGCTCTGGTGGAAGTTTGTTTTCACCTAGCGCATTGTAAAAATCGGTTAGTTTAGGATTGTACATAAATAAGCTCCTTCTGCAGCATGTGTGTTTGTTTTCTTTTTAAGTTGAGTAGTATACATGTCACTGGAACTGTTTGTTCTTGGAAGCTCATAGAGAGCATGTCGTCCCCTGTGAAGCCAAATGTTATCACATGAAATCATCAAGGGTCATAGGTGATAGTCATGAGCACAGGCGAATAGGCGGGTGCAGTTTTCCATGGAAGAGAGCCCCTGTGCATTTTGATTTAGTGTCATCTCTAAACGAAGTTGGAAGGATTCCATAGTTGGCAAGTGGATAAATCTTTGGAGGGGGTGATAAAATAGCAGGTGCGCCCAGATCGCAGATCGCGACCAAATCAATGGCCACAAGTCATTTTGGTGCCACAACATGCTTGGGCGTTAAAATTCCTTGAGCGGGCTGAAATCCAAACCACAGTATCATGGGAGAGATATAGGGTGGAAGGTGGTGCATTTTGGGCCCAAATGTGATGTGGGTCCAAACCGCTTTCGACGGCCCCAAAATCACATGCTCATCTGGCACCGAATCCAACAGCAGCACGTGATCGCCCCCTAGTTGTCAATCTGTGTCCAGATCCCAAGGATAATTCAGTTAATGAACGAGGATTGGTAGTTGAAACCTCATTTCACTCCATAAATAGAATGCATGGAAGCTTTGGCCGAGGAGACAGAACTGTTAGCCCGAGGTACCACGATGAACGGTTTTTCCTGCAGTTCCATACTGATATGAGTTTTCATCTAATAGGAGGAAACACACACATTCTGACAAAAGGATGCACAGACGAAAATCCTTGGACGGGATGGCCAGAAGTCATTCCTAACGGTTGTCCATTGATCTGAGTATAAATAGATCAGTTCAAGATTTTGGTATGGGGGTCGAATGGTTGAGCAAAGCTCCCTATTTTGTAATATTTTGATACCAGAGTTTTTCTCTGGTTATGTATGAGACCTAAGACTTTCTCATTTATAGAATTCATCTTCTTTCATCATCTTGTTTAATTTTGTGTTGAAACACTCGTGCATGGATGATCCAGACGAGTTTTTGTAGTTGTATTGTAATGGAGGTTTGATTATAATGTTGTTGTGACTTACTTTAGTATTTTCTTTCGTTGTCTTGTTTCCTCTTATGCTAAAATGCCCGTGCATGGATGATCCAAACGAGTTGTTGTAGTTGTATTGTAATGGAGGTTTGATTATAATGTTTTTGTGATATATTTCAGTATCTTAAACTTGAGTTCAAGAGTGCTCTTGTGCCTAAGTTTTTTCTACACCAAGTTGCTTGAAGGTCAGATGCTCATGGAAGAATTGTCCACCTCCCTCACTAAGTCTTCCTTCTTCTCACATTTAACGTTAAACCACTAACTGAAGTTAATGAGGACCTCATTTCCTTATGCATTGATTGTCCCATTTTTATGTTAAAACATTCTTATATTGAGCTTTGTCCATTTGACCTCCACTCATAAACCTACCTCCACAAACATTTTGATGGGTGTTGGGCTTATCCCCCTGCAATATGAGGGTGACTCTCATCACTAACATGTTTATTGTTCTTCTATGAACCCATGCTTTTGAATGGTCTTTTGTTTTCCTCATCTTAGTAGCTAGAGATTTATGGTACATGAGTCTGCAAGAGAATCTGGGTAGGTTTAACTCGAATGCTCAAGTCCTGTCGACCTCTCGAATTTACCTTCGCAGGAATACTAAGTTCAAACATTGTGGAAGGAGGGCGCCTCCTTTAGACCCTTCACCTATGTGATTGAGGGCTCATTCCCATGGCCTTAACCAATTTACGGCTAAGAGATAAGCGTGTAGCCCATGAGGATTTTCGGAGGACCCATATGACCAAGGTCTCA
Organism: Picea engelmannii; assembly: GCA_009831015.1. Lineage (NCBI taxonomy): Eukaryota > Viridiplantae > Streptophyta > Pinopsida > Pinales > Pinaceae > Picea > Picea engelmannii. The sequence continues at coordinate 15,346 of WSFP011472475.1, forward strand.
GAACCCTACACTAGTTCCGAACAGAGCTAAGCCTTTCTGGATTCGGAACTCCAGGATTTCGGAGCTCTGGGATGTTATGACCTTACCACTTGCACATCGAGTGAAGTCAACTAGATTCTACAGTTACCCACGAGGTAAATTGACATGTGGTGGTGACCCTAACTGTGACAAATGAACCTATCCCACCATTAAACCTTGGCCCATTTACCAATCACGAAGTAATGCGAGCCGTAGATCCAAGGCTATTTGGGAGTCCCCCTGGCCATCGTATCTGCGTCGAGGTAAGTTCTTCGTTGACTAATTTAGGAGAACAGAGGTGTTATAGCACCAAATTCCCTAAACGTTGTAGTTACGAATTGATGTGGAGGGGCTCAACCCCTATTAATCGTCCGATCAACCAGTGGAGGGGCTCGCTTACGGTACTTCGGAGAAGTCCTACTCCGCGAGAGCGGAGACACCACAACACTGAAACCCCTGAAGGTCGAAGCTACGAAGTGATAAGAGTCATAGATATGAGGATGTTTCGGGACCTCCCATGACCATAATATCTAGACCGTGTGATCAGGGGATCAAATTTTTCTCAATTTTCAAAGTGCTCGGAATGCGACGAAAATAGTGCCATTGCGTCCATCTCGTCTTCCTGATTCCGGCGGTATATTTACTTTCTCAAACGGATTCTGTATGGATAAGATATCGTGATCTGTTCGCCAAGCCAAACAGGCAAAATTTTTGGATGCTGACTGTACCAGTCCGTATAGTCCGTACGGTGACGTGGCAGGGCCATACCATCCGTACGATGATGTGTCAGGTGGATGATGTGGCACACTCTCATTGGTTGATGGTTGATGAATCAGTGGATGACACGTGTCATTGATGGTCAATGGTGTGAGGACACGTGGATCAATCCCTTGGCACCATGTGTCGCTCGTTGACTGGCTATTTGGTTATATAAAAATGTGTTGAGGCCCGTGGGGTTCGACCCCCGGACCTCCCCTTTATGTAAAGACTTCATAACTCTCCGCTAACCAAAGTACCGCCCTTTGTTCCTTGATTACTATGCCAACAGATATATATTTAATGTTGATTAATGTTTGGAAGAAAAGGGGGGTCGGGTCGGGGCTTAGCCCCGACCCGTGGATGTTTTTTATTACATATGACCCAACATATATATTATGGCCCGACCGTTTGCTGCGCGCGCATTGTATTGCATTGTATTGCATTGTATTGCAATGTATTGCATTGTATATATATATATATATATATATATATATATATATATATATATATATATATAACCATGTGTTAAATGATTGGCGCGGGGTTTGAAACCAAGACCCATGGTTTCATATAACCGTGTGTTAAATGTTGGTGTGGGTTTGAAACCACATGTGACCCCAAACCGGAAGTTGCACGGTTATAACGGGTGTAACCACCATTTTCCAACGCGCGAGGTCACATGGCCATACGCCCAGGTGTCGAGGCGGTTAGGGGCTGGAGGCGCCTTAACCGTCCTACGGTTTTCACCGTTGGCGTGGTTGCGCCCGGTGCTAGGTTTTTGCGCTTAAAAGAGTGTGTGAGCCAGGTTCACTCAAGGAGGGTGCGAATTGTAGAACCAGAGACAGCAAGCTTGGAGAAGGAGACTTCAAGGAGGCCTATCTTTCTCATTTTTCGACCGATTGAGGTGCCGAAAGAGCCCAGACAGGGGTTTTGGGACGTTGGGAAGCCATTGGAGCAGTCAGTTTGTCAGTTTGATCATTGTAAGACATGTTTTTGAGCACTTTTGAGCAATTAATAATAATGATCCATTGGAAGCTAGACCAGGAGATGTAGCCCAGAAGAGGGGTGAACTCCTTTATCAATTGTTGTGCATATGTGTTTATGTTCAATGTTTATGCTGCTGTCTATGTGTATTTTGCATAAGTAATCCTTAATTTATGTGATGCAAATTGATCATGTTGCTTTAAACACATAACATTTCATTTGCAATAATTATTCAAGTTTTTCAAGTCTTCTTCATAATTTTAGATCAAGTTGGTATCAGAGCACTGGTTTTGAAGACTTGATTGTTTGCAAGTTTTGTTTCTAATTCTCACAAGGTTGAAACTCACAAGAGGAGAAGGTCAACTTGTGGAGCCAAGTTCTTATCCGACAAGGAGGAAGCA